>JAHQIW010000300.1:0-191913 GCA_019055375.1 Parelaphostrongylus tenuis
TTTCTTTTTAGTAGTCGCTTGTTGCATCACTTACAGTTTTCTCTTGATGTGGCATCGAGCTCTAGTAGCAATGAGATCGGCATAATATACAGGAGCTGGAATTGAAACAGAACGTGCGCAACGTCCATATGTGTGGCACATTCTAAAAATGAAAATGCAGTGAGATTTTATTGTTGAACTTGAAGATGAAGCGGCATTCTAGGTCAGATCTCAGCGTACTCATATGTGATGGCTTGCATCTCATCAGCGGTGAAGTTATTGTCATCCCACAATACATGGTATCTGGCAGGACGAGATGTGCCCTGTACACCGTAGTGCGAACACAGATAGAAATCGAATCCTTCTGGTGAAACGATCCCAGTGTCAACCTTAAATTGGGTGGGGTACCAAATTTTCTTTTTTTTTTATTGAGCAATAATCTGTGTTGGCGAACATTATTTGGTAAACACCCTCTGATGAAACGTAGATAAATACCAAAAAGCGAAAGAAGGTTTGGCGAAACTTCCCAAATGTATGATGAGATTACCGATGAGCGTGCGGTAGATGGCCCCAGCTCAACGCTCTGTAACTCACTGTTGTTCCAGGTGGAATGTTTCTAGCTTTTCCAACCATGTCCGAAGTGTATTTGCAGAACATTCGGGCATGATGACGTTTTTGCACAACAACATAGGTAATAGGTGGCCGATAGTCTGGTGAAAGTATCAAGCAAGCCGATCGTATACCCAAAATTTCAAGCAATATGTATGATATGATTATGTATAGAAGTTTGTCTATTTAAATCATCGTATAGCCTCTAGTCAGCATTATGGTGATGTACAGAGCTCAGACCTGGATTTCTTCGCGTAACACCTCAGCAAACTGGCCTTCGGACACACCATCTCGATAGACGATGAAGCGAGTCGGTTTGTGATTCGTGTTTCTAAGCGAGTGAATTTAGGAACAACAAACTTCTCGAATTTCGAAAACACTGAGTATCCATGAATTAAACAGATACAAAAGGGACTTTCCAGAACAAGGAAGCAAACTCTGATCCATGACGTTTATTTTGTCTCAAATCATATCCGTCAGAAGGAGTCCGGCATAAAGTGCTTGAACCTTACTTGGTATTGGTATGTTTCATGAGAAAACTACTACATGGTGAAAAAGTAGCTGCACTTTATGCATTGTTGAGACTCACTGTTTGATATTGAAATAAATTCTTGGATGAATGTGATTATATTGTACATCGTTCTAATGCACGTCTTGCTCTATGTTTTGTTGGCAACGATGTATTACATGATGTCAACTTTATGTCTAATTTTGAGCATGGAAAAGATGTTGTTTGGTGTCAGAGTAATTGCGGTTTCAGACCGTGATGGATCGTGAAAGAGCAGAGACAAATCACAACATCAACAACGCATTCGTCCCAGCAGCTGCTAACGAGCGCAGAGAACAGTAGTGGTTTTATGAAGATCCGTAAAGGAGAAGCATTCCAACATGGCATAAACTGCAATTACTTTTGTACCGACCTCATCAGAGTTCATGGTGAAAACAGTCATTGAAGCTGATCCTTTTTAGACTACACGAGATGCTTCAGAAGATTTCATCCTCGACTTTCTATCATTCTAGCCATTTCAGGCTAGTAACAAAAGTAACTACCGTTTCAGCATGGCGTGAAACGCAATTTTTTTTTTGCCCCAATCTAGTATGTGTTACGAAGGTAGTCGGCCACCAGATTGTAAACCGCATCAATCAGCTCTACTGAGAGAGTCTTCAATATTCCAGCTAATCCATTTCAAAAACATGCTTATTTCTGAGGGGCTCTACAGCATCTTTAGGGCTAATGATTTCGCTGTTGAACTCACGTCATTGAGACAAGAATCACGGAAATAACCCCTAATTGTTACCCAGAGAACTGGCGGTGCAGTACAGTTATCCAAGAAAACTAGTCAGGCTAAAGACTTTTATGATTCACCTATAGAAGGATATAAGACGCTCTCGAATCGCGTCAATCAGATAGACCACCGACTCACGACACTTGCGCTGAACTTTGACGTTAGCACCGTATGACTGGGGAAGCAGATCAATATTCGCAACAGTCTAAAAATTAATTGGTAGACGACTAAATATTTGAGAGAAAATCACGGAATTCATTCATTCTCTATTCTCTGGATAATGAGATTTGTAAAAGACCGTACCGCCGCCACTGACGGGATATTCATGCGTTCTTCAGCTTGCGTTGGATGCGTGACGTCAATACCGACAACTAATGTTGGTTGGTCGATAATGTATTTATGTGTGATGTTGTCAGCAACGATACTACTATTAATGCCGCCCAGCTTCATGTTCACCTCTAAAGTTTGTCCTTTTCAAGAATTCCGATATGAAATTGGATGACTATTTGGAGCAAACTATCATTCAACGCATTCACGACAACGCTATTACGACAGATAGATTTTCGATGTCTAGAGTTTTGAGTTGGTGGTTGAGTTGAGGTTAGAGTAAATCATATCATTTTTGAAATCGGAGGATTTGAATACGTCAGGAAGAGACCTTGCAATCTTCAACTAGTTTTTATACATAATTTCCCTAGTATATGAACTTTGTTTTAATTTTTTTCCGCAAAATCAATTTTTGAGATATCGGTTTAGTGAGAATATCAATTTTTCTAACGGAAATGTGTAAGTCAAGAAGGCATTCATGAGAAACCATGTTGTATGCCTTCTGATATCCGCTTGTCTAAGCTCTTTACTACTCGACATACGAGCCTTGACACAAAGAAAAGGTGAAAAAAACGGTTTGTATGCTCTAGGAAATTGGAATCTTATGTTTACAGACAGGAAGTGCTTGACAGAGAATCTAGTGTTTTGTCAGTAAAGGTTCAAATTCTGGCAGTTTTCATCTTGATTAGTAACCTTAACTATTGATTGAGATTGGGCTGGTTGAACTCCTGAGACCAAACTATTCTAGGCTAGACACATTCGGACTAATTGACATTGAGGCGAATGAGTTTAATGAAAGTAAGCGAAGACTTTGTTATAAAGAACTAACTTTCAAAATGATATTTGAGCAAGTAGCTGATGAAGGTCGTTGAACGTTTTTCATCAGCACACATTGTGACATTATGCCGTGAATCGTGTCCGAGCTCTCCTTGACGGTCACTGAAGAAATGCCATATGACGATTTCATAGCATTTCCTTGTAATTTTGGAACTAACTGTAAATGTCCGAGTTTTTTCCGGGAAGTACTACTATGACAAGATCGCAGTTAGTGCTCGTTTGCTTGTAATCATTAGCGATCTCGTTGAAGAGTATCACGACATCATCACGTCCTCGCCCGTATTTGACGAGATCGGGCCACTTCGGAAAATCCATACCCATTTGGGTCGCCTGAAAAAATGTGTTTTGGTGGTAACTAGCACACTAACTCAGGAAATTCGGATTAAATTAATCAGAGATTCTACATAATTTTCCAGCTACTCAAGCTCCTTGCTTGAACAATGAACTTCTCGATATGACTTCTAGTTTTCTTCGAAAGATAAATGAACCATTATGAAAACTTCTGAATTTTGAAAATCTTTTCCATTATACCTTTGCGTAAAGTGCTTGACAGAATCCTTGTAAGAGGTTTTGATCTCGCGGATTCACCAACGCAATCATCGAATAGCTGCCACAAGTTGCAGGAAGATACAGTGTCTGATTATCCATTGACCATGCTCCATCTTTCGGATGAACAATGGGATCCTACCGTAGTTTTGTTGGATCAAAATTAGGTTCTCTTACAGAAGTATACTTTTGAAAACTGCAAGCTTACCACCATCTTAGAGTTGTCACCAAACATTATTTGAGGTGGTTGAATAACTGTTGCTGCCGTCTCGAACATTCTAAGCGAAAGCGACAGTCCAAATTCTTTGAGGAATGGATCGTGATCGAAACCAGCTTGTTGACAAAGTTGAGCAATGCGCTCTTCTCTCTGCGATGCATCAACTGCTGCGGCCTTAACAGTAAGAATGATTTTTTGCTAATTATATTTCTGATAAGAATTTTTTCGATTGACGTGTCTCTGAGGAACTAACTTTGATGATCGAGCTTCTTTGTTTCTCACTCAGCTTCTTGCTATATTTTTGTGGTGTATCCATTTCGCAAACTTCAAGAGGAAAGAAGATGTTGCGAGTGAGTGGACCGACATGGAGACACGGAAGTTTGGGAAAACGCAATTCCTGAATTAGCCTATAGCGTAATGTCCAATCACAGCGTCGCATTGATATTAACATGGATTAAGTGCCAGTAATCATCTTTGATGAGGCGAACTATGTAGTCCATAAAATGGAAAAGTTTAGGAGTTTGAGGTACTTCAAAGTTGGCTTCAAATGACCGCAATTACCGATATCATACGCACTCTTGTAGATGCCGTATGTGAGTTAACGAGAGATTGCAAAAGTAATTTTGGAGGCATCAATATTTCGAGAACTCGTATAAATTTGCGGTTAGAGCTCCCCACTGTAGCTTTATAATGTATAAATTGACAACTATCATTTGGTTGTGAGCCCGAGAGTGGTGTGGTTCCTTTCGATTAACAGCTTCACTGGAATCGGCAAAAACTTGCTCACTGAGTATTTCTCGGCGAAGTATTGAGCAACCGATTTGATTCTTTCACGGCCATCGTCTGTGACACCTTTGAACTTGAAAAGTCTCAAATATGTGTTGTAATCAGGAAGACCTTTTTTCAAGGAAAATGTAAATTTACGTAAGCTGATCAGCAAGCAGTTGGAGGCTGTTAACGCGATAGACTCGGGCGGCGCCTTATCGATGTAAGATTCTGATTTTGATACCCTTCACAGCATCAGCGAAGATTTTCGTCTCGTGATTTGATAATGAGAACTCTTTATATAGTGATGCTGGCTGTAAATATGTTCGATGATCAATCACATGACCACATGAACATGTGGCCTCATGAATTACACATAACTCACTGTGAGCATTGCTGATGATTCTTCAGATTTCTGCGTGCTTTGTGTGATTCTGGGTGAGTAGTTTTGATAACCACCACGCCCAGAGCTTGTCGCCGTACCGCCTCGACTTGCACCGTAAGCACGTCCAGGTTGATTGGTCGTACTGTGGCTGCTACGCATGGTGGACGAAGGATTACGATATGCACCGGCACGTTCATTGAGTACGTCGCACATGAACTGTACCATTGAGATTTTCGCTTTGTAGAATGCAGTGTGCGCAACTAGAACGATGTGAACGAAATAAGCTGTATTCGATGACGCAAAATGAAAAAGGCACACCGTCGATGTTTAGAAGCGGTTTCCATCCACTAGCCACGTGCGCCGACGAAAAAAAGCCGGTCCACATTTCTTTGCCACTTTCCAAATCATGCGCCAACGCTCCATTGATAGGAATGCGATAACACGATGATTTCCAAGAGTAGAAATTGGCGGAGTTGCTTGAAAGCAGTGCATCAGAACAAAAATCAAGAAGTTTCACTTTCAAAATCTACTTATTGTTTGATGAATTTTATACTACTGGTTTAATTTCTTTCAAAGTCACAAGTCTTTTTAAGAAGTAGATCTTTTTTCATACTAACTCCATAGAAGGTAAAACATAGAATTAGCCCTTTTTTACGTACGAAACGATTGCATGAAAGTATTTAGACGCGCAAAATTTCTATATTATAGCTTTATTCAGGAATGCAACACGTATCTAATCCATTAACACAACGCCCGGTATGAACAGTATAGTGTCCAAAGGCGGCGCGTAAAGTGGCCAGTATGAGCTGTACATGGTTCATTCTCTTTCTCATTCATTATTTAGGTGCCCGACCCTTTTCCCAGACTTCTTCTAATAAATCGATAGCTCATAGAATAGATGGTGTATTGAGCACTAGTCGAGAAAGTCTCCACGCTGGCTTATGAATGTACAAAAACTTTAGCGGGGGAGGAGGGTGAGGGTGATAGCATAATGCCATTGTACGTTATGTTGTCACCATTTACGCCCCCTCCTTGCTACAATGCAGGGCTTAATGTGGCCGTGGGTCACTGACGAAGAGGGGAGACCTCCGAAACACACGTGTGTGGCTTGGCGTAACAACCTCGCCAAGGCTTTGAACATTCTTAAAAATTATAAAAAACTTTCTCAAGCGATTGTTACAATGGATAACATGGGAGAGAGCGAGCTGGCTGTTATTTCATTTGGAATCGGTGTTGTAAGTCATACCTTTTGAATGGAATATGTGGATCTATAAAAAATACTAAAATGGGGGCCCATAAGATGCAAAACACTTTGGAATGGCAGCACCTATGTCTATGTATAATGGGCCATGGTAACACATAAATTCTGCTCATCCTCTTCTTTCCACCGCTCGCCATTTGCTATCACAAAAGAATATTGTTTATTGTAGAAAAAACCATCAGACCCGTTAATTCAGCGCAGGATGTAGAGCGAACCAATGATCAAGTATATATCACATATTAGATCTAACAACAGCACTACGTGTATCTAGGTGACATTTAAGCGGACAACATTTTAGATGCATAAAAAGGCTATTGCTCAGCATATGCATTATATAACGTTTAAAATCACGTATAATATTTTTGATATTAATATTTGAATGCTATAGTATTAATTAATTTCAATAATATTAATATATGCTATATATAACGTTTAAAATAACGTATAATATTATATAACGTTTGAGCCGTCAAAATTCCGTCGAATTACAAATGTTGTTGGTCAAAATTTTTCACATACATGAGTGAGTTATTGGCTAAGTTGGTTCAAATCTAACCTCAAGGCCTTTTAAAAGTTTCGAAAGTACGAAATAAAGACTCGGCAATACTTTGACTACGAAAATTCCGGTGTGGTGTTTTACAATCTCAGCAATTCTCCCGCTTATTTAGCTATCATGAATTCGTCATTTACGACCTGTGTGGGTTCAGTTGCTGCTTGAGGATCTCGATCACTGTCTTTGAATACTGATTGACTTGATAATCTCTGGTTTCAACAAATAAATGTACGTGAGCGCCTCCTGGTTTCAACACAGTCTGTCGTCGGATTTTTTTCGAATCGGAGATTTTTCCCTGATAAACAGTACCGATTTGCTGACCTCGGAGGAATGTGAGGACCCAGTACGGTGTCAGACCAGCAATCGTAAATCTATTTAGCGGCGTTCCTAATGGCTTTACCACATGCTACAGCTGATATTGGATGGCGCACTTCAAATGACATTAAATGAAGTGTTATAGTATAATTGCTTATAACATACTCTATGAATGGGCAGGTAAGACTCTGACGACAGACAATATCGAGAGTCTGGATCGGCGTGAGCACGCGTTCTTCTAGATTATTCGTACGGGTGCGCCGCATTTTGGTAAGTACGGGACCCACACACTGAAATTAAAGCAATGGAAAATTCCTCAACGAATTCGTTTTGTAAGATTTTCTTCGTAAAAACTTAGCGCTGAACTTGAATCGTTATTGCACAAGGGGTTCGCTCTCGAGAGTCTTTGGCAAGTGGTACTTCTGTTTCAAGTTGTATCTGAAATATATGACATCGATTATTCGTTTCCGTTCTGAGAGGCACTTTTTCGTTCTGTTTCAAAGACTGATCGCAAACAGAAATTGAAGTATGTGCTGTTTTCCATGTAACATCGCAACATGGCTCAAGTATGGTCAACAAACTCATCACCGTAACTCCCAACAACTGAGCACCAACAAAGGATTCGGATATAATCAGACTGAAACATACGATACTTCGCTGATCGGGAAATTCAAGCCGATAGGGTGTATAGAGTTGATGAGCGCCGTCGAATGCAACAGCAAATTTATTCATGAATACGAAAGGATGGTCAGCAACGATTTTCCAGAAAATTGTACGATTTTCGTCACTGAAACTCGTTTTCTTTACAATTTTTGTTCACCTTTTCACCTGTACTTCTTATTGTAATCTCATTCATTCGTCTCTTCATTATATTTGCCAAGTTATTGTCATTGCTATCTATTGTCTATTGAACGCGCATATGAAAGGTCAATGCTAGGAGTATCCTGTATCTTGCAAATGAGAAAAATGATCCAAAGTTCCGGCCTACGTCAAAGATCGAAGACTAAAGACGCCGTTTTACACGTCAGGATATTGAAAATTAGGTGGACCGGACACATGATGCGCTTCAGCGACAACCGATGGACGAGAGCCGATACCGACTGGATTCCTCGGGACATCAAGTGCTCCACATGAAGGCCACCGACCCGATGATGCGATTTCTTCACGAAAGGTATACAAGAAAGATAGGATGCTCAGCGAATCCGTAGAGCGAGGAAGGCTCACTGAGCTACTCTTGCACGCGATAGGGAAAAATGGAAGTGTTACTGGTAACCGCTTGAGTCACTCGACGATCAGCGGGACAACAGCTGATACAGGTGATTGTCACTGCTACTATAGTTTGTATTTTTATGCATTCTCTTCTTTACCATAGACCTGCTCTCTACTCTAGAAGATTTGTATGTTTCTGACTTTACGAAAAATTTACGCTATGGTTTAGTGGTGATTGAATTCATTTGTGATAACTCTTTTTTCAACAAATCAATACGTCGTCTTGATGTAATGATAGCACAGTGACAGACTTCATGATAGTTGCAAAACGCAAGTCAACAACCGAACTTATAGTTTCACTACGATGATAGGACTGTTAGAGTATGAAAGCAAACAAACCGCTCAAGTCTACGATTGCCTGGGTGATGTATTTCAACATGATATTGTACAACCATCATATTTGCTGTCGATAAATCAATTTCGAAAAAATTTGAACGAATCGCTATGGGGACGCCCAATCTGACCAACGCCTGGCCGTGCAGCCACTTCCCGGACGTTCATACATGCGAGCTCCTGAAGAAGGAAGTTAGTGCTTTGATAAGTCCTTTCATACGCACTCGTCTGCCTAGTTATCAAAGGCTCACTCACATAAAATAATCCGTTTAGCTGCGCATTTCGGTACACGGCTTTGCTTAGAAGTACTGAGAATCTGTGGCTCACCTGTAACAATAAAGGCGACAAATCTCTAGGCGATCCACTTATTCGCGGAGAAATCGATGGTGAAGTTTTTCGGGGTGACGACGATAGGTCATCCGGAGAATGGATTCCTGAAATTTAGGTTGTTAAAGTGGTTAGCATCGTGGTTCATCATTGTCATATGTTTCCTTTCATGCCTATACAAGCTGGAATCCTTGCAGAACTAGACGCCTTAGCACGGAGGAGTCGGAAGTTCTATTCATAAGGCAGTGTGGAGAAATGATATATCGTTCAGCACGCAAGAAAATGGGCTTTTTGATGAGCTCAAATTGGTATTAAATACGTGTGCAAAAACCATTTACTTAGACAATACGACATAACATTTTTTACGGCCTGTTATTTTGTGTATACCTGAGCATTTCTTTGATTCAAGTCACTTTCGCCTATCCATCATATCATTCTTGAACGTGTTCTGTTTTGTTTGTGAGTTCAGCTACTGTTTGAGAATTTAATTGAGTTATAAAATGCTCGCGAGTGCTGATTATATAAACCCCTCTGCGAAACATTGTGTTAAATTTACTGAAACATTTTAAGGTAACCACTAGTACTTTACAGGAAAGAGAGATCTCTTTTCATGTGTATTTGGTATTATTCTGCCAAAACAAGGGACAGGATCTTGTTAGTATTGGACAGGTCAAATCAGCAACCTTATCTGTATCAATGAACATCGTCTTCAATCGCTGCGCTTTTCGTCCCACAAAATAGCGGAATAAACATTTTGAGACGACTAAGTGATGAGGCGCCAGCAGCTGATGACCTCTTTAATCTGATGCAATGGCTAACATGCATTTTGAATAAGATTCAAATACGAATTAGGCACATTTCATTCTCACAGTCTCGGTCGAACTATTTTTTCGAAAGCAAAAAGTCTTTATCATAGATTATGCAAGCACTTCATCGTAGGCAACGTATATGAGCGAATGTAGCTAATGAGTATTGTCTTTATGTTAGCTTAATTGATGACGACAAGCCAAATGTCAATATAACTAAAGGATCCTTTTCTAACAGATCAATAAAATTATGAATTTAAAGGTATGTTCTTCAACTTTGGCAATAGCAATAAAATATATATTGCTTGTTGATTATGCCTGTAGCACGGAGCTGTTAAAGAACAAATCAACTCGATTAACGCTTCGACCCATCTTGTTTTCAACCACATTGAGGGTGAAAGACTGTGGACAATAAAGTAGATTTAATGGCTCTGAAGAAGACGAAATGCTAAAAAAAGCTTCTTTCAACAATTTCGTGCCAGAGACTTAATCAATAAACAATATAGAATCATGTTAGCATTCTCAATGTAAGTTCAGAAATCGCGTTCCAGTAGCTGTGAGTCTGAATCACCTATCTGACAAATGCATACATATATATACCATTAAATAGGGTTTCATTAGAATTGTTTTTCCTAACAAATTCTTCACGTATTCTTCTCGATTGATAATGCCTTTGTGAGATACGGAGCATCGAGTCGAACGTTTACGTCATCGCTGTGCTCAATCGTCTTCCTCAGTTTGGAAATAGTCGCATCCTGCAGTCACCGTGTGACGTAGCTTCGCCACACTGTTTAGTCTCGGAGGCTATATGATTACCATTTCAGATGTACTGCGCGGACATTATACCGCGCCAAGTGCTGTGAAATGGGACAGCGCTGATTAAAGATGATTGGGTCTGCTTACTGTCAGCTCCCTGAGCGGGCGAACAACAAAACGCATAAAACGTCGGTTCTCGGTCCCTAATAAGGAGCTTCAAATGAAGTTCATTCGCAGACTTATCATTGAACCTTATTCCATTTGCCTCTTATTTGAGATGAGGCTGGATAATCAGTCTGGGTAATGTAAAAAGTTAAGCAAACCTCGACCTATTTTACTCGTTTACATGATTATATTTTATACGTTGCGTAAAGTGTAGCACTTCCTTCATTATCTCCCTTATCTCACATCTATATCTCACAAAGTTATTATGTGTTAGTGCGGTTGCAAGTTGTCGAATTTTCTTCCTTCATGGATGCCGTTGAACGCTTTTAGAGTTGTTCTTTCCTGGAATCTTGGAGTAGCCCTAGCAAAATATTCCCAGTCATTACTCACTTACTGGTGTATATGTATTAGTAATCGTTCTTCTCATGAAATAGGTATCAATTCTTCGATTGCGTTTAAGTGTCAGATTTCGTTGCTCCAGAGCTCTAAGTCAAAATGGAGTTTTTGCATCTTTTTGTTAGGATGCACTTCTGACTACTATTTTTCCATACACAAAACTTTGATAATTCCATACTTTAATACTTTAACCTCGTGAAATATTGGTACTTGAAAAACTACATTTCTTGATATGGAACGAATGACTGGCGTGATATCCGAAAGCAAGGCATATTTAATAGTCCTGATCAGCAATAGAAGCGACTTGATGATCGGGGACGAATGCAATGTCTCACATTGCGGTTTGCCTTCATTCGCTACAGCTTCGAGGCCAAGGGGTTGGTTAAGTATGTTAGCTGTATTAATCTTTACTGTATAGGAAATGACGTACTTCCATTTAATGAAGTGAACTATGACCGTTGACAGTGTAAGTCCTTTTACTGCCCAACTAACAATACAAAACTCCTACCTGTTACGACATTTGTTAGTTCCGTCTAGTACTTTGACATAAATACGATTTCCACAGATCTCCTTCATCTCCGCCCGGTTAGTTGCGAAGTCACAAAACTCGCCTCTAGGTGGCGGTTAGGAAATAAACGGGACCGCATGTGACCATGTGCTTCCCTGAGACACAAGTCGATTCAGACAGGTTTACCAGTTTCTCCAGCGGACATACACCTTTCATGAGTCAAACTGACTACAATCCTGCTATTATGCGGCTGGGAAGCACAGGGAGATGATTATAAGTCGCCATCATAAATATGCTTTACTCTGTCCATCCGGCAGAGACTGGCAGATATACTTCAGTACGCAGCAACCAAATTTGAAGCTTAATGAGCTGCACGTTGAGTATAAAAAGCTAAGATCAATGAAGAAAATGGGCCTCCTACCTCTCACTCCGAAGGAGCAACAGATATGGCAGCGTTTGGAGGGATAAGTATGAAGAGCCTGCTAATTTCTCAAGGTCACACACATAGGCTGCCAAAATCGCAATGGACTAAGGTGGTGATCTGCACTTACAGCGCACGTACACCTGCATTTGAAATAAAGGGTCTGATAACGCAGACAAGAAAGATGAGATAACATATAGATATTGGCCTGGCGGAAACGAAAAGACTACCCATTTCATCCTGTATGTGACACCGAAGTGAAACAGTTTTTTGGAAGATGCGATCGTATAGGTGTGGAGCGCTGAAATTTTTCGTCGATCAAGTTTCAACATGTACGTCCCTCCAAAAAACAAACAACCCTGATCAAACGCATGTGGCTCAAACGACATGGATCAATGCCATCAGAGGTCGTTTTCTTTGTTTGCTCATCACCATCAAGCTATGACAAAGACGTGGTCGAAGGGTTTTGTGTGGACCTGGATAGTTTTTCTGAGAAGATCACGCATTCTTCGAGATCTATGATATTATCGCGAAATTTAGACTCAATGGAGCGGCTTGAAAATGTCTCATTGGAACCTACGGACTGGAGTGGAACGAAGAGGATCAAGGCTGTCTGAGTTTATCATAACTATTAAAACGATCCTGGTAACCCATGTTCTTAGAAGCGATGAGTCAGAGAGCCTTCCAGTAAAGAGTGCTGTAACGAACGAAACCACATGATGGTGAATCGAAGACTGTGACTTACCGATATCGCTGCTGTCTCAAAATCCTATTCGGGATCAGACTATAGCATTCAAGCTACGAAACACCAGATCTACCATACGCTGGGATGTACTTAGATCATTGATCGGCTCTCAAGATGTCGTCATAAACAACGTTGACGAAGACAACGACCAACTCGTCCACCATCTTCACGTTGGTACTACGAAAGCCGAGAGTATGACAATCAGCAAGAAAAATTGTCGTTAGACTGCTCGGGCTGATGCGCTATCCTGAAGTTCGACGAGTCACAGGCAACGGCCTACCCAAGCCCTAGCATGCAAAGCGCTGTAGAGAATTGTTATAAAAATCTCGAAGAGAAAGGCAGTGGTTATGGCCGAAGCTACAGAAACTGAGAAGATCATTCGAAAAAGTCTTCGAAGGGTCCTGAATTCTAAGACCAAAATGATTACACTTAGACGCATTGACGGAACACCCGCAGTCTTCAGAAAGACGCTAAATAAAGTCGTCATTTTAATTATAACATACTTCGTTAAATTTAATCTATAAAGGTACAACAAAATCATATTCTAAACGTCGTTGATCAGTCTGTTCTAAAAGAATCTGATATCCAATAGCGTTTCTTGATTCCCCCATCGAGCTCTATCTATCGGGGCTCTAATCTTGGCAGAAAGTTTTAAAGCGCCTAGATAATTCATGTTGAATATCACATGCTTTGCTAATTTTACTCTATAACGGTACGAAAAATTCATATTCTAAACGTAGTTGCTCAGTCTGTAATAAAAGAATCTGATATCCAATAGCGTTTTCTGATTCCCTCCATCGACCTCTATCAAATGGGGCTCTAATCTTGGCTGAAACGTTTGAACGCGCCTAGAAAATTTACGTTAAATATTGCATGCTTTGTTAATTTTATTCTGTAATGGCACTACAAATTCATATTCTATACGTCGTCGCTCAGTCTGTTCTAAAAGAATCGGATATCCAATATCGTTATCTGATTCCTTCCATCGAGCTCTATATTTCGGGGCTCTAATCTTGGCTGACCGTTTGAAAGCGCCGCGAAAATTCATGTTGAATATTACATACTTCGTTAATTTTGTTTTATAAAGGTGCAGCAAATATATATTCTAGACGTCGCTACTCAGCCTGTTCTAAAAGAATCCGACATTCAACAGCATTTTCTGATTGCTTGCATCGAACTCCATCTAATGGAGCTCTAATCTCGGCTGAAACGTTTGAAAGGCCTAGAAAATACGTGTTAAATATACATACTTCGCTAATTTTGTTCTATAATGGTGCAACAAATTTATATTCCAAACATCGTTGCTCAGTCTGTTCTAGAAGAATCTGATATCCAAAAGCATTTTGTGATTCCCTGCATCGAGCTCTACCCAAAAGGGCTCTAACCTTCACTGAAACGTTTGAAAGCGCATAGAAAAATCACGTCAAATATCACATGCCTTGTTAACTTTACTCTATTATAGTACAAAAAACTGACATTCTAAACGTAGTTGCTCAGTCTGTTCTAAAAGAATCCAATATCCAATGGCATTCTCTGATTCTTTGCATCGAGCTCTATCTAAGGGGCTCTAATCTTGGCTGAAACGTTTGAAAGCGCCTAGAAAATTCATGTTGAATATTACATACTTCGTTGATTATATACTATTGTGGTACAACCAATTCATATTCTAAACGTCGTTGCTCAGTCCGCTCTAAAAGAATCTAATGTCCAATGGCATTTTCTGATTCTTAGCATCGAGCTCTATCTACAATGGCTCTAATCTTCGCTGAAACGTTATAAAGCGCCTAGAAAATTCATATAAAATTTTACATACTTCGTTAATTTCTTTAAATAATGGTCCAATAAATTCATATTTCTAAACGTCGATGCTCAGTCTGCTTCAAAAGAATGTGATATTCAATGGCATTTTCTGATTCCTTGCATCGAGCTTTATCTAAAGGGGCTCTAATCTTCGCTGAAACATTTTTAAGGCGCCTAGAAAATTCATGCTAAATATTACATGCTTTGTTAATTTTATTTTATAATGGTACAACAAATTCATACTCCTAATGTTGTTACTCGGTCTGTTCTCAAAGAATCTTACATCCATTAGCATTCTCTGATTCCTTCCATCGAATCCTATCTAACGTGCTCTAATCTTCGCTGAAACGTTTGAAAGCGCTGAAAAAATCATGTTAAATATTGCATACTTCGTTATTTTTATTCTATAATGGTAGAACAAATTCATACTCTAAACGTCGTTGCTCAGTCTGTTTTAAAAGAATCTGATATCCATGAGCGTTTTCTGATTCCTTCCATCGAGCTCTATCTAACGAGGCTCTAATCTTCGCTGAAAAGTTTAGCGCCCTGAAAATTCATGATAAATATTACATGCTTTGTTGATTTATAGTACTATAATAGAGTAAATCAGGGAATCAGCCAAGATTTCAGCGAAGATTAGACCCCTTGATAGAGCTTGATGCAATGGATCAGAAAATGTTATTGGATGTCAGATTCCTTTAGAACGGACTGAGCAACGACGTTTAGAATATGAATTTGTTGTACCACTGTAGAATAAAATTAAGAAAGCATGTAATGTTTACCAAGAATTTTCTATGCGTTTTCAAACGTTTTAGCGAAGATTCGAGCCCCGTTAGATTGAGCTCGATTCAAGCAGTCAGAAAACGCTATTGGATGTTAAATTCTTATAGAACATACTCAGTAAAGACGTTTAGAATGTCAGTTTTTTGTGCTATATTAGAGTAAAATTAACAAAGTATGTAATATGTAACATGAATTTTCTAGGCGATCTGAAATGTTTCAGCCAAGATTAGAGCCCTGTTACATAGAGCTCGATGCAAGGAATCAGAAAATGCTATTGGATGTCAGATTCTTTTAGATACAGACTGAGGTTAAGAATATGAATTTGTTGTGCCATCATGAAATAAATTAAATAAGCATGTAATACTTATCATGAATTTTCTAGGCCCTTTCAAACGTTTCAGCGAAGATTAGAGTCCCGTTAGATAGAATTCGATGGAAGGAATCAGAAAATGCTATTGGATGTCAGATTCTTTTGGAGCAGACTGAGCAACGACGTTTAGTATATGAATTTGTTGTACCATCATAGAATAAAATTAACAAAGCATGTAATATTTATCATGCATTTTCTGGGAGCTTTCAAAGGTTTCAGCCAAGGTTAGTGCCAAAATATGAATTTGTTGTACCTTTATAATTGATCGATTTCTTGCGGCTGGTAGAAGCAGACTAGATCACCATTCAACCCGTTCGAGAAGACGTGTACTAGCTCACGTACACGAAAGCATGAAGGCCTTTCTCGCCCATCAGACGTTTTTCTTACATCTGTGGTTATCACTGAAAAACTTAAATTACTTTAAATTCAAAAAATATGTCTGATTTTTGAAAAAGCCTTATTATTACATTGTAGGCATCATGCTCAGTTCGCTTTTCTTGTTGTTCTGGATCAGTGGATAGCTTTCCACAAAATCTTCCCAGGTGTTAGATAGCATAAATTTCGGGAAATTTGATACTATAATTGATTTTTTAAGAATGCGAAAGTGCGATATAAGATTAAAGAGAGATTATATTTCATGGCCGAAGTTGTTTTCCACCGCTTGGACATTATAGCTGATGTATTGATAATTATAAGTTAAGTCAAAGGTATTTTATCATCACAGAAAGGGCAGAATGGTATGGAGTACGACTACTTGTCTTGAATTTTTGAATTTTCACACGGTAATACCACACAGAAACATGCTTTTGACCCTTTTTAAATTTTCTATCGCCTGTCTTGGGAGAATTTAGCTTGAAAGACATATTCAACAGCTTTATACTTCTAATAAAGATTCATAAAATGGTATTTACAATATGTAGCTCGAATAGGTGCAGGAAGAGAGTGCGTCCGCTATTGTGGAAAGTACTTTTTTAGGTGAAAAATTTTTTCTGACCATTAATTTACATAATGCCAATGTTCCAAACGTTTTATTCAAAACATTTGTCCAGCAAGCAGTAACTTTATAATATCGACATAGAGCAGCAAAAAATCACCCAACATTTTAGCACCGATTAACAGCTTAACAATCTTGCATATAATTTACACCTTTCACAATCAACAATTAGCACATTCTAGGATAATCAGTTTATCGCTGCCTACGCAATATGCAGTATACATTACGATAATCTAAATTGTGCTATACAATCCTTATTCTAAAGGCTTAGATTGCTCACGACCACATTTTTTATAAGAGAATTTGAAACATTGGCTGCGCCTTGTATGTACTCGTTTGGCTTTTGGTCGAGCGCTTGGAGCATTTTCCATTTATGCTAAACTCGAAAACACTTGGTACAATGACAACGTTCTTTTGGTGTAATGGAGGACGCCTCCAGAACGCGGCTTGTTGTCAGTCGCAGAGCCATATCTGGTGATAGTTGCCGACACGCATCTCCTTTTTGAATCAATATAGCTTTATTTTCCACACACTTTCTGCAGGCTGCTCAGCTACCCAGGAGTTCAGCATACAAGACCAGTCACCAAGTGAAAAAAAGGCAACTACACCTAAGCTCTCAAACTATGAGAATGGATATTGCGAAGTAGAGATGCGACGAAATGCGTTTACGACCTGCATGTCTACCTGACGTACAAGCAGTTGGCAACCATATGATCAGTGAAACCGACAAACCCTTTCCTTTTCTCGCAACTCACATTTGCCTCAAGTTATCCCGTCAATGAATCCATCGAGGGACCTTGCGCTGTGGTGATGAGTGTCACCTCCTTGTTATCTTTAGATTTAAGCAACGATACGCCGCTTTTATAATGCACGATCATCCATTGCTTTTCTCATAAATTCCTTCCGTAATCCTTATCTATTCTTTTTGCCGTTCCGGTCAAGGGCGTCATCTTCTGCAACAGATTCTCAGTAAGAAATACATGTTGCTCCGTCTGTCAGTGCAAAGGTGTCTTCCTTCACACAATAACTCGCCATTAAGTACATCACAACTCCATCTGAAACACGTCGTACCGAGGAACAATTGTGCAAGCACCTTGATACCAAATATCTATAAGTGACGCTACTGGATTGCTCATTCTGATAAGTTCCAGCCACTTGTGTCTTTAATGTGGAGGTATTAGCGAAAAGTAATTTTATCTTAGTTATAGTAAGGATCATTATTGAATTGATACCGTATACAGCGTTACGTCATCATTTTTGACAGGCGATCCATTGTTTCATAATTTCAATTCTTTATGATGGCTATTGGCTTTTGTATAAAACTAAAGAGGATTAAAATTAAAAAACCTATATTATGATATCCTTTGTACATTCCAACACTTTGATTGACTGCCAAATTTAGTAGCATATCGCAGTAAACCAGGGTTTTTATCCAAACAAGACACATATGTCCAAACCAAAAGCATATGAGCAAGTAGAGAAAATTGTGTTATATCAAAGTACTACAAAAACCCAAAAAATTTCTGCAAAACAGAGAAGAAACCTTAATTGAACAAAAAAATCTCGCATTACTGTAGGATTCGCGCCACATCGATTTCATAGCTATCCCGAATGGGTTAATCGACTATACTTACGCTGACCGCCATGAATTCTCCTGCATTGTCGCCTTATCTCTATGATAGAAGGTAAGTGGCTCCAATGATGGCGATGCCGCTGGAATGGTCCGTAAGCCACGAACGAAATGTAACACATCAGCCTTTTAAAGAGTTAACACCATCTTCAGAGATTGTATATATTGAACAAATCTAGCATTATTACAAATTATGTTTATATTCGCTTAGATATGCGAAGCTCTGTTGCATTTCGCTTTGGTAGACCTTTATTTGGTTTTCAAGATATTTTTGAATTTGACAATTGCAAAAAATTCCACGCAAGAAACTTATGCAAAACTCTAAGATTTCTTCCACATTTACTTTGTATGGGCTCAAGGAGCTATGGCCTGCTAAAGTGCTGCTGTTCATTATATGAAGATTCTCCGTAGGCTGGTAGGATTTCGATAACGTAATATTTATTTTATTGCGGTATTAACACTGACGGGAAAATATGAATTTGGCAACACGATTCTGCCCTGTGGAACATCATTTGAACTTGAAATGGAAATCGATGGCCGACAAATACACCATATCAACTCTGTCGATAACATCCTTAACACGGTGACAACGATCTGAGCTGTAATTAGCTCATATCACAATCCGCGTGTGCGGCGACGAGACGCGGAGGGGAGCCTTTATTATGGCGCTTTGCAATGGAAATGAGGGAGTTTGTTGGTAATCTGAGGTACTAAAGAGATATTATCGTGATAAAATGATGAAATATAGTAGAAGAGACTTTGAAAGTTTTATAGTTAATGAAATGCCCATGTATCGTAAAATCACCTATGTTTCAACTGATAAAGCACATTGTTGTGAAAGGGAACATATTTTCAGCTGTTATATGACTTCGTTTTTTCTTTTCATTCGAGTTTTTGTAGTTATTCGAAAGCTAACGAAATGCCTATTCTCCGACCAAGTTTGCTCTGTGAAACAACTTTGCTCGTACGTTCTTCCAAGAAAAAAAAAACAGGATTTTACAAACAGCGTCCATTTTCTTCCAACTTCACAAGAGATTCTTTCTTTGCTTTTCATGGTAAAATTCTGAATCTTCAAGAACCTTTGTCGCTATGAAGTAACGAACATTACCAGAGAGATTTCTATATTTATTTCTAGCAAAAAGAACGCCTAGTTGCCTGGAATGTTCTCATTTCTTATAACGATTTGTACGAACTGCAGTTACAGTGTGCGAAGTGTGCTCGTGTCTTAGCACTTTTTTCAATCAAAGGAGTTTTTTACCAGACTATCAGTAATTAAGTAAATTATTAAACTAGTTTACCAAGGAAAAGCTGTGTCTTCAATGTCCCTCACCTCACATGATCACTTCTCCTACTAGAGCTACGAAAACAAATTTACTCCCAACTCTCACACTCATTTCTGTCGTATGTTTCGTAGAGGTGAGACCGTCAACCACTCGCCACCCCTCTCATCGTCACAGATATCTGTCTGTTTCAAAATAAATTTCAGAACATTAGGTTCGTGCAGTCTGTAGAAGTTGATTGGTTTCCTGCACCAAGCTTTACGTCGCTTTGAACACCACCTGTCGTCATCAAAGACTAGGACAAGATCTTGGGTGACGATACCCTCTATGATAACTCATCGATTACCTCTTCATGAGCGCCCCCTGAGGTGACTGGATAGAACACCTTCCAGTACTGTCTGTAGTTTCGAAGGCTTTCAGTTCCTCGTGAAATGGCCAAATTGATTTGTAACGTGTTCAGTCGACCATTTTCGAAGGCGGACTCCCGAAGATAGTGAATACAGAGTGATCTTCTCCTAATATTTGAAACCTTCTTTTGGATATGATCATTTCAACGCTTTTTACTTTTTGCTCAGTGATGTTCCGCAACGCAAAAGTATCCGACTCTTCTCCGCATACTTAAACTAATAATTCGTAGAAGTTAACAAGACTTGTGTGTGAGAAAAGATTGTTTCCATCGACATCTAACAGAGGAATAGGAAATTCAAACTTTCGTTTGAACGTTTAGGTGAGAGCCGAAACAAATCATGAAGTGGAGGTATTTCTGCTATTAGTGAAAACGATACCCAATGAAAGCACTAGGCAAAAAAGGTTCACCGATGGACGTATACAACCGCCTGGTGTGGTTATAGTGGAGTTGTTAAGAGAGATAGAAATCTGATCTGCAGCACGAAGTCGTCTTGAGAGCAATCAACTGAAAGGAATAGTGGGTTTAAACGCTGCAAATGTCCAATGTCAAAATCACCGAGTGATTCAAATAGATTCTAACACCAAGGCTTTACTAATAATAGAGAAATCATTGAAAGTTATTGATAAAATGGCATCGCCTGCAGTAAGTAGCATGATTTTTGACAAATAATTGACCGATTATCATTTTCAATCACTATCGTGACTCTGGAGTATTTTATGAAGTAGAGTGGTTTCAAAACTAAAAGATTCTTTTGTTACTTTGGATAACTTTGGATTTTTAGAAAAACAAATTGATGAAGTGTTTGGTTAACTAATTTTTATTAAATTGATACATCAAGTGCTCTTCTATATTCCTTATAGCGAGCACATTTCTAATGCATAGGTTGAAGCAAACTTAATTCTTAAGTTAAAAAGTTTACACAGAGTCATATGTTCTTCGTTCTCTTTAGTACATCCAATAAACATAAGCTTTTTTCAAGCTGTCAACTTCCTCCTTCTCAACTCCGGAGTGAGGTCGTTCATTTTCGTAATTATTTTTGTAAAAGGCGTAACTGGAGCATTCAGGAATGTTTACCCCGTTGAAGGTGAATGGGGCATTCAAAACTTATCCGTTCCTCATTAACATAGTCTTTTAAATTTAGTCAGGACCATCTTTCCCGGAATCGTTGTTGAAATCGGTCAACGTTCGTTCTGCTAGGCTGAAGCTTGGTGTTATAAGGACGACGTAATCAGCAACGCGAAAGTGGTGTAATTGTCAGCTGATATTCACTTTCAGTTGTTTCAATCTAATATTCGCATGTCGTTTTGGAGAGTAGCTGTCTTAAAGATCTTTTGTTATAGGGTAAAAGACCACATGCATGACTCAAAAATGATTATCAGTCATATTGAAAGTTGATCATGGTCTCAAGAAAACACTCGAAACGAAAGGTATGATACATTTGACGATACCAGCTAACAAAAATTGAGTGTACCACACTTTCCATTCAGTGATAATTTCACTTAATAGATCGTGTAAAATGTTCGTTGTCACCTACTCCATAGTATGGGGGACTAGAGCACACCGAGAGGATACGAAAGGTACTGCCCGACTAACGAGGCTGTCAAGCTAGTTGCAAGTGCATAGCCTCTATAAGTTGCTCTTTAACAGGCCACATGCATGGCTCAAAAATGATTAGCAGGCATATTATGGGAATAGCTACTTTTTTAGATGTTGAATTCCTGAAAAAATGCAGCTTTTTCATTGATCTCTGACCATACCCATTGGTAAAAGGGTTCGACAGTGCGATACGATATCGCCAAAGCTGTTCACCGCCGCGCTGTATTGGGTAATGAAGTTCCTCAATTGCGACGAAAAGGGCATTCGTGTCGATGAAAAATTTCTTATCAATATTTTGCAGACGACATCGTCATCTTTTCGAGAAATACCAATGAAGGAGAGACGACGCTAAAGGAATTGCGCGAAGCGGGAAAGACTCGGATAGTGTAATAATAAAATGAAAACCCATTTCATAAAAAATCCATGGTACAGTGGTGATCAAGTCGAAATGGATGATTTTCTGATTGCAGAAATCACTTCATATGTGTACCTTGGGCGTTCAATGAACATGGAAAACAAAATGGAGGAGGAATTGGATAGAAGGAGAGAGCAGCAAGGGCCGCATTTGAGCCTCTTAGAGAAGCCGCCGACCAGCTAATTGACCTAGAACTCCGTGCTCACATTTTCGATTTCGTTAACGATCCTTCCGCGCTCTGCTATGCAGCTGTGACGTGGGCTGACACTTCGACCATGTCAAGACTGCTACGAGCAACCCACAGAGCGCTTGAATAATGACTCCTCAAGTTCAGTAGGCGCACACAACATTTGGCCGGCTCGCGCAGTTCAGATCTTCGGAACCTATTCCATCTTCGTGACCCAGATGAATACACATATATAGCGAAACACGGATAAGCTGGTCATATACTGAGAGGAACAGAAGAAGGATGAACGAGAAGAACAGTAGAATGGATTCCACGACAGTGTGCGCGTGCTCGAGCATGACCACCTACACGTCGGTCAAACGTGTTCATTTAAAGGATTAAGCAACTGTACTCACAGCTGCCGATAATTGAGATCACAGTATGACACTCGCACCATCTGTCATGCTTAAAATTAGACCACCATCATGGACTGTCGCACAACAAAGAGACGAATGGACTTCCGCAGCGATAGTGTACACGGAACGTCCAAGTAATCTAAGCAATTAAGTCAGTGTAACTCATAGTGTGTAAGAGAAATCTATGCTGTTTATGGACGTTACTTTGTTTACAAGAAGCCACTAACCATGTGTGTGATTTAGTAAAACTACATATTTTCTTTGCCTATGAGACGCCTGCATCTCTTCCTTCTCAATTTAATAATTCACATCGATGATATCCTCTAAACTACCAGTAACTCTCCCTTTTTGTTTAATCCTGGATTTATGAAATTCATCCGTAAACACTTGAGGGCTCTTCGCGTTGACGTGAATATTCTAACTAACCCCGCAAAGTCAACACTGTTTTGTCTTTCTATTTTTTGTGTACCTAAAGGGTGCTTGTGAGACCTCTTAATTTTTTTCTACTTACTTGAATACGTGAACGGTCTCCAACCCCTGATGGTACGAGCTTCTGCACAGCTCATTAATTTCTCTCTCGCGTGATTGTTGTTTACAGTGGTGGCCTGCTTTAAGCATGGTGACGTACGCGAGACTCATTTTGTGAATCCCAAACTCGTTGCCATCTGTGGATGCAGATGTTTGACATTATCCACAAGCACGTCCACCCATAGTTTAGGTGGGTCATCCAAAAACTTGCGAAATAACGTCCTGAAATGTAGGTACACAGAGACAGTGACATAATCGGAATGTAAGTAAGTAATAAGTATATCACCGTATAGATCTTTATCTAAAGTTTGTTTCATATGTAATAGTGAATTTGAGCGGCTGAGTGAAATAATTGGTGAAAGTAGTTAGAAATAGAGGAGTTGTTGTTTTGAAAGTCCCCACAAATGACTTAGTATAGCATTGGCAACACTCTTCTTTAAAACGTAATCATATTCGAGAGACTTGAAAACGACAAACAACTAACAACTAAACACAAACATCTGGTGATAACAACTGATGATCAGCGTTGTTTTACTGTCTGTACCAAAAAAAGGTAATAGGAAATCATAGAGGAAGTCTGAAAACTTGTAAGACACCGTCTTCTTTGGCAGAATGCGAACCAACAAATGCCGGAAGTAATCTGCCCTACAAGAGACGTAGATGTAAATGTGAATAAATTGTAAATGAGACCGCTTCTGTGCTGGTTGTTTTATCGAACGTCTTTGTCGATATTCTCCGTGAATTACGATAGCGCTGTTTTTGTTGTAAACAAAGATCATTCATTTACCGTATTTATAAAAGATTGATGGCTAAGTAAGCATTATTCTTATTCTGCATTTTCATTTGGTGGTGAGTTTTCCATAGTCTACTTTATTACTCATATTCACCTGAAGTACTGTTGTTTTCAGAGCGAAATTATTCATAGATTCATGTGCTACCAAAATTGCATCTGCCGCCTTGAATGCGAACAATAGGTATCGACGAAATCTACTCGGAAGTCAAAAAGCAAAGTTCCAACGTCATAAAAGTTGATAGAGAGCGTAAGAGACACAATAGCTTTCTTTGAACCAAGCATAAACATCTTACCAGGTGTAGCCTGCCACCAAGTGTTACGAAGAAAAGGCGAGAATGGAATTATTTGACTGTCTCTTGATAAGTCGATCAGTGCTATTATGGCCAACACTGTATTATGTTTAGGACGAAAATCATAGACACTGCAAGCAGCTTTGCTAACCAAACCAGAGTATATCCAACGATATTGAGTGACGTGTAAAACTTTGACGTCAGCGAGAATCGAATCAGCATTTCACCCTTTCTAAGGGTGGGTTCAGTTCCGGCGTCAATGTGTTGAGCATCACTCAGTATTATCGGGTATATTTGTAACATCATACCACCGCTAGAACCACTTATTAAAAGTCAATTCTTGTTGATTACAAATCAGAGTATTATGATGCCTGAAAAGCTCGGCTATGCATGCTTTGTAGCGAAGTTTTCTGTAACTAGCACTTTTGTTGATCTAGCCTTGAATCTCAGATTTCTTCACATAATCACTTTGACAAATGTTGAATCCGTGTACATAGGTTTACATAGCTTTCATCAGGACTGCATCAACTGTCTGCATTGAAATTTCGACAAGGCGCAAGGATCGCAGTACTTCAAGAATGGAAGAGAAAATTTTTTTTGATTCTATCAAATATTTCATTTAGCTAACTTCACTGAATGCGATAAAGTCATGATATCCTTGTGGGAGATGCATCAAAACTTCGAAATACTTACAAGTATTAGAAAACCTGTTTTTATTCGGAAGATTAAATGATGAGACCATAACACGACTGGCTAGGAAATTTCCGTCACTTTTTGTGATCATTTAGCTTACATCAGGAGTTTCATCAAAGAAATTTGAAGACGGAGATATTGCTGCGCATAAAGAATACATCAAGGAGTCACCAACATTCTTCGCCTATTTTAAAGGAAAAAATATCAGCAAAATTTCAAAACCTAACGATACGTTCTTCTAGCAAGAATTCTAGTTGTAGCGTAGTCTCCCATCAACCATCACGAATCTGATCCAGACGTATTAATTTGCGACTGGAACCGTGTAGTGTTGCACGAGGATCCGGGCTACTATCACGCCTCCTACGTTGATGGATGCAATGGAACTCGTTTGTTTGCTCGACTTCCCAATCTCTTCCTTCATCTGACACTCACAGAACTGTTGGGCTGTATCAAAATATTGTTTTTATAAACTTATCAATAGGTCTGAACACTTGAGATTCACACGTAGAAATAATATTACTTCGTTTTGTGAACACTTGCATATAAACGACAAATTAGAAGTTTTTTTTTGACAAAAATGTTTGAGTAGAAGTTATTCTTGCTTTTGCTACTTTATCATATATAGTATGTTCAGAGCAATATATTTTGGCTCAAGCACCATTCGACGACGTCACTCAAAGGACTGCTATCGTATGCTCAATCAGATTCGCCTAGACTTCATTGTAATAATGAATTCACAGGGTAGTCAGGAGATGAAGTAAACTTTTCCTTTTCGCCTCAAAAATTAAACATCATGGAGTGTTTCCTGAGTTTTTCTTTCTACGTTTTGTCTTGATGTTGATAATATTGGAGTTATCCTACAGGAAGCCCATTAAATAGTAAAAACACTGTCTTGGTGGTTGAATTCCTGATACATCCCACCCTTGACTGCCCGTTTCGCTTTTGAATTGTCCTTATTTTTTAACTATATTGAAGCTTTTTTCCAAGTGCTGATTATCCGCCGATTAGGTTCGTCTTACCGGATAAATATGAAGACCAAGCTTACTACAACTAACTGTGAAAAACAAAAATGCAAGGAAATTTTCGAACTTTGTACTCAGTTTTTAACATTCGAAAACTGCACTAGTAAAAATCTAGGGGTTTTTGTTCCAAATGCTGTGAGAAAGAAATTTTGGTGAAGGATACGCTGTTCGAAACGTCACAGTAAGTAAGAACAAGATGAAGCTGTATTTCATCTGTATTGCACTGTACAAGTGCCCACAGCAGACTTCATGAAAGGCCTTAGATATGCTGTAAAAATGCATTATTGGATATATATATATATATATATATATATATATATATAACATCATGCTGCTGCTAAAATCGGTTGAATAGAAACCTTTCCAGTTGGTTTGAAACAAAGATTTGTGCAACAGACATATATATCATGTAATTCAATTAGCAGTAAACGAATTTTGATGGAGATCACAAGTTGAAAACGAAAAGAATCAACCATATTTGCGCCGTAGAGCACAAAAAGTGAGAGGATCACTAAAAACCAGCGAAATGACAGAAACTCTATTTTAATTTGAGCGTTAGAGGCATTAGGAGTGTCATTCTGATAACAAAATATGCTTCCAAAGTTGTCAAGATTCCAGCTATTGAATGGATATTGAAACTTTGAGGAGAATCAGGAAATCGTTCTTCCCAAGGTTTCAAAACAGGATGAGGACGTTGAAAGTGATCCAAACATAGGAAATCTGATCTTTTGATTGTCAGCACACTCTAAAGAATTCTTCTCAAGAACCAACTAGATTTTTGAAATTCTTGAGATTTATGCTATTCAGTGGTCATTAATAGCTTATGGAAAAAACTTTATCCTGCGAGAAATGCTTGTATGTGGAACAAAGTTTCATTTCTGCTGTCGCAGCGCGAGAAACAGGCCATTTAGAAAATGAAATGCATCGTTCCAATTCACTGAACTTTAGCTATCAAATAACTACCAAAACGCTTTACAAGGGCAAAAATACGTTCTTATCATAAAGCTCAACAGGGTGGAGATTACCGGAAAGTATCGCTTTATCTACATTGGGATTTCTCATTACCGCCTTCGCACTATTTCTTCAATCAATTTCTCAAATTGGATTGTTGCCAAAAAGTTGTACTGTGCAAACTTGTTCTAGTGTTCTAGCCGCGAGAGTATAGAAGACACGTGCGTTGTGGGCTAACTAAACTGAGAACCAAAATGGTCAGTGCTAGCTACACTCGATAATGCTTCTCAGATATATGTTGGAGACTAGTGCAGGGAAAACGACAGAGCAGATCAACACTTTTTGGGTTAGGCACTGCTGCCAAACGGACTGTAAGTTAGGCTCGATTTAGCAAATCCTCGGCGAAACTGCTTTGTTCTAGAGAGTCGAGAAATTGGTAGCAGACTTGTTTTGAACGAGTCACTCTCTCTAATCATATGGGAATTCCCGAGAACGAATAGAAACAATTTCAAGAATGATAGACTTAATCAGCATTCAACGGCAATTGTGACGAAGTCAGAAAATGCTCAAGTAGAAGGTGAGGCCGCATGTGAAACAATGCAGAGAACTTTATATGTGCTAGGTGCAGAAGCGAATTCAACGCAAATATAAAGTGTTAGGGTTTGTGCAATGTGCACATGCAGTGCTCAGCTGTAATAGGTACAAAGAGATCGAACAATTAATGCAGTATTGTCAGTCCATCGAACAGACTAATTTGGGACCTCGTTTGAAAATTCGAAATCCGATAGGCTAGAATGTTCAACGTTTTTCAAAACTGGTACGTCACTGACATGCGTAGGCCGTACTGCTTGCTTCGTCAGAACCACACGGCTCACAATGCACCCTTGATTTTATTAATCATGAGGAGACGTTATGGTCATAGCACCTGATATTAAGAAGGATTTTACATACTCACCATCAGCCGTAGTTCATCGACTGGAAAAATGGTGATAATACGATAAATATCACATGCTATCTCCAAAAGGTCTCACGTGCCTGCTATAAACAAGCATTAGCAATCGGTGCCAAAAAAGTATCACTCAATCTCAAGTGAGGGAAGCACTTGATGTTGCGCTTCAGTGTGATATATATATATATATATATATATATATATATATGTCATTCAACCAACTATTTTCAGACCTAGTTCAAAAATTTAGTATAGTTCGATGGAATGTTTTGACTCTTTCAAGCGATGTGCTGAAGCTGTGATCGTATACGAACACACATTTGACGCGGAGTGATATTTCCTCGACACCATTGCTAATTGTACATAGGTGAACCACAGGGCATATGGTACTGATGAGGCGTGCGAAGACGTCGAGACGTATGTATCCCACTAAAGATGCTTTTACCAGATTTCTCAAAAGGCCCAAATGATCGTATTCTAATATAACATGGTGATGATTTCACTATGTGAAGATCGGAGGATATATTAGGTGATATCAATCAATCAAGTCATTTTTAGCTACTCATTTAATGACGTTGTTCAATATTCTATTCATCAGGTTCCAATGAAAAAACGACGCTTTGAGTTGTCGAAAATAGTGTGAATCATATTTTTCAGTTTTAGTGTGTACTGGTTTATCCGTGGCTTCTGGAAGCACTCTTCCTTTTGTTTTTCTCTGATTATGGAAGCAGCTATTTCACTACAAACTCAACTCTAAGATTGCTCAAGTTTGCGGCACGATTCACTAAAATGTGCTCCTTGAAAACTTTCCTTTCAATTCGTTGCAAATTATTCCCACCATAATACTGTCATGACATTGCTAGAGAGTTTGCGACCTCATTCTCAAAACTACAAATGGTTTTTGGTTCTCATGAAAGGCGATATTCACTAATGTATCAAAGTTCATCGATCAGAACAATTCGACTGAGGCTAACACAGTACCGAATACACTCTAGGTGTTTGCCATTCCATAAGAATCATAGTAGTTCCAAAGAGAGAGCACACAAACAGATATATACATATTCTCACAGCAACACCATGGTGAATGCAAACACGTACCTACGTGCACATATGGCACATACTATGCACATGGAATTATGCCTGCATGACTGCACATACTATGATATCAGTCAACAATAGATTATTGAGCCATTAACCATGGAAACCGCTCCTTGCAATAAGTCAGAACTACGTAACTACGTTACACGACGATGTCATGACATGCTGGTATGTTTACAGTGCAAACATTTTCTTAAATGGTATAGTTGTCGTACTTCAGCCAGTGTTTAGTAGTCGTCTTCAACGTCACTTGGATAGGTAGGGGCGCTTTTGACTAGATGAAAATTGCTAATGTTTCGTAAAAAACTTTTGTCAATTTCAAACAACAATGCGTCGATTGGATCAGGAAGTGTAGCGACCACAATGTTGAAAAAGTCCCCGCATGCGAATATTTCTCACTGCCTTTGTTATTGCTGCCGCAACATGATTTCAAAAATACAGTGACCTTCAATTTTTATGCACCAACGTAGTGTGACACCAAAGTCTTGAGCCTTATCCCTTTTTGATTGTGAGTCTCAGGCAAATTATCAAATATAAGCAAATATTCCAAATTGTTAGTTCGGAGGCAGTTGACATTTTCGGCAAAGCACTTCAAAGAAATGCGGATGTTAAAGCTGCCGAGAGACAAATTCAAAACTTATCTCAGACAAATATTTTTTTCAACTGTCAAACAAATCTAATGTGTTCACTGGACCTCGAGAGCGCATGCGGCGCAGTGGTTAAAGGTGCTCTGCGTCGCATAGGAAGTTGTTTTTGCGCAGATGGCTCACCAAGCCATTCGTCCCTCTGGGCTCAGTGAATTGGTACCAGACTGGTCTCGGACTTGTCTGCGCGGATAAGCAGCAATGACTCGATACAGCGGAAGGCCACGGCGAGTCATTGTACAGGCCAGACATGCAATCAATCGCCTCAATGCAAGTTAAAAACTGAAGACGATTGCATGACGCATCCTTCAGTGATTGATCAACGCCGGGTACTTTATCCTTTAGCTTTTTAAATCGACCATGAGCACCTGTAAAGAAGGAGAAATAGAAATGATATTTTTCAGAATGATGCCTTCTGCTGCGATGACGTGCATAATCTACTTCTTAATGCCGTTTGCGTTGTCCGACAACGATGTGGTAAGCCACAAAATCCATAAACAAGCTGGTTTTAGTAGAGCTCATCAGATTCATCACAATACCACAGGTTTCAATTGGAGCCACCCGGTTCACGAAAATATTTTAGATTCAGGAAAGTTTGCGTAAAACATGACTCTTGGTCTCAATCATTGCCGGGCTCTCCGATCACAACCCGATCAGCGCGTGAGCTCTTCTCAGTCGCCGTTCAATAAGCATAACGCTGAAGCCATTTCTGAGGGTTCATTTTCAGCTGTCAGATTCAGTCGACAACGGAGATCAAAGAATGGTACAGAGATTGGCTGAAAAACAATGTTCGACCAAATGACTGCTCCGCAGCGAGTATTCGAGGCAGCTACAGTTCTGCGAAACCACAAGGTTCTGCGAAATGTTCTACTACAACGCTGGTCAAAATAATCTTTATTTCTTTTAACAAAAGCTGGCGACTTTTTCTACTGGTTGTGCTTATACACGATTCCATAGGTGGTTGAGCTTTGTACTGTATTCACTCCATAGAACTCGATTGCACCGTTGTAGTTTACAAATCTTTAGTGTTAATTTTTTACTGCTTATATAAATGAACTAAAAACATAAACAGTCAATAGATTCACCACAGAAATTACGTTGATGTCATGGATTCACCACAGAAATTACAGGCCATAGCCAGTAAAATTTAGAATAATTACCCATAAATTTAACGACCCTTTTATGGAAGAAAACTTCAACCGCAGTGTCCAAAAATCAAAACTTGCCTAATTCAATATGGAAACACTCAAAATCTATCCAGCCTTGCACTTTATTACCAATTGCCGCCCAATGTGAGCAAGAGAAAAGTATTCTTTTTGGGTATTGAGATACAATGTGAAATTGGGATTATCTCACTAGGTGGATATTACAAACTAAACAAAAGTATGAAACCAATATAAAAAAGTATAGAAAAAAGTAAAAAAAAGTAAAAAAAGTAAGAAAAAAAAAGGTTAGAAAAAGTAACAAAGAAAGTAAAAAAAAGTAAAAAAAAAGGTAAAAAGAAAAAAGTAAAAAAAAAGTAAAAAAAAAGTAAAAAGTAAAAAGTAAAAAAGTAAAGAGTATGTAGTATACCAATCTCGAGCTGCAACTTTGGCATACCTATGCATAGCAAAAGTATGGTATGAATCAACGAGAATGCTGAGTTGTAAAAAAGTTTATATCTCCGCAGCCTTACGTTTTATGAAAACAGATTCAGATTTGCCCTTCTCTGAACAATATATTGAAATAAATGGTGCTACCAGCAATCATTCGTAAACGGAAATGATCTGACATTCAGAAATCGGCACTGAATCCAATCAAGCTGATGCCACAGTCAAGATCAGAGCGCTCTAACTTTTACCTCTTGCATTTTCTCGCTCTATGAGATGTTAGATCCACCCCGCTGAGCATTTCCAGTGCATGATAGAAACGAAATAAGTCTACTGGTACGCACTCAGAAGGAATAATTCTTGAAATTTTTTACTAAACAGTTTTTCATATTATACCTTTCCTTCGAGTGCTTTTTCAAGACCACGCTCAAATTTCAATAGATCCTTTCATTATTATTTGAGGCAACATGTCTTGTGGTCTGGTAAGGGCTCTTGTACAGCCCGAGACACGTGTTTCGTCCTTACAGACTCATCAGCCGTGCAGAACCCGTCGTCTGTCGATCTTTTCATGGTCAGTTCTCTCGGGAGCGTTACACTCCTTATAGAGAGTTGCCGACGACGTACGTTTTACACTCTATGTCAGGCGAAATTTTCACCTAACACAGAGTGTTTTCGCACTCGATTGCTAGCTGGCTGATATAAACAGTTTTTCCATTGAACTTTTGGTAGTCATTCGATATCACGAAAAGCGGTGATTTCAGTGATGTGCTTGGTTCATAGAAAAACATTTGTAATGCATTATAGCCGTGAGCAACTATATTTTATCTTCAGCAGGTATTGCTTATATGGTTGGTCAGTGCTTGGCTTTTCACCGGACTTTTGGTACCTATAAGACAGTTCCATGACCTAGAACTCTGGAATTAGAGTAAGAATGAAAAGAAGACTACGTTTCGCGCTCGCATTTCATATGCACATGAGAGCATTATATGCACCAAGAGAGGATAAAACCTAATCAAATAGCGGAAATCGCGCGTACAGCGATCAACTGTTTTTCGCAACGAGTTGATTGGAAGCGGGAAATACATTTCTATAATCCGCACTCTGTTTCAGGCCCTTGAAGAAAACGTTTTTGCCTAAGTTCTAGTAATCACTAGATTGCTTGAAATTTCCGAATAAAGCTGTTTTCAGCCAAAATCATTTTATTTGACCGCCTATTGCGGTGTTATTATGTATCTATAAACACAATGATGTAGAGTGGTGTGCAAAAACGTTTGCGTCAGCTGTTTTCACATTAAAGCATTAATTGCTGGACGGAGCTTTTTCTCACTTTTGAAAATCATTTGATAACCTGAACCTCAACGATTTTGATGGTATAGCTGGACTTCTACAAAAATTTCGTAATGCGTTATACCATCATCAGGAAATTGAGTTTCGCACCAGGTGCCTATTTTTTGCTTCGGTATGTGAATGAGATTTCGCAACATTGGCATCAAGCCATTGCGCTTTTGTAACACAACGGTTATTTGATAGCATAAACGGAAACTTGGTCGTATCGTTCTGTGGGCTTAGGTTTTTCATATTCATTTAATGTTGCCAAATAATTTCCACCAATAAGCCTAAGCCTAAACTTAAAAGCAACCTAATTTCATGAACTAAAATCATATGATCGTGTATAGGGAATTCTGGAGATCGCACTCATATGTTCTATCTGTGTTCTTCCACAGTGGAGGAAATCCTTCGGATTTATTCCTTCGGATTCCTTCGGATGCGATAGCAAAAATCGCACGTTACATGAGAATCGCTCTGCGCATGAATTCAAGAAAAAACAGCAGATATTTCCCAATGAACTAAAAATGGGTTAGGACAACGAAAATGTACCGAACCAAGTTGCTTCATTGTCGCTTATTTAATCCACAAATGTGCCAGCCTTTTATATGTAACGGCTGTGATGGAAACAGTAATTGCTTCGAGAGCGCTGACGAGTGCCGACGACATTTTGTGAACGGCAGCACAACAGACCAACAAGGACGAAATGATATGCGGAAACTCCAGGCTTTAATGAAAGGTACGTTTCTTGTTCGCTTATTTTTACGAAGGACCTACTTCTTTTTCACTTCCACAACGGCACATCTATCCATCAATATAATTGTAAAATACATTAGATAAAAAGATAAATTTGGCTCAGTCACAACATCCAGGTCTTTCGTAAATCCTTGAAATCTAGCTCTCAAGTGATAGAGATGGAAAATTCTTTTTTTCTAACGATTGAATAAAATAATAGAGGTCTAGCCACCCTAATTTTTGATTGAAGTACCTTAGATCTAGCAGAGGCAATTCAGTGGCTAGATTGAGTTGTTGAAGTTCTTAAGGCCATGAGGAACTTTTATTAGCTATTTCTATGCCGAACTGCTTGTCTTGGATTATCGTTTACCTTCATAATAACAACACAACAAATGCGATGGGTTATAGAGGGAGCGATATAAAAGGTTTTTTACAATTAGCGTGGGCAACAGAAGAGCTAGTCGACGAAGAAGCGAGTCGAAGTGGAAGCCTAGAATTAACCTTTGACCATTTATATGCATTTCACCAAAGGGCGGGTTTAAGGTTAGAGTAAAACAAAGGCAAAGCTAAGGTTGGAGACTCCAGAATAAGATTAGAGAGCATACGTTCACAATCAGGTCACTTCGAAACGTCAAATGCCAAAATAAGCTGAACTGCATGACTAATTCAAAAGTACAAAGAGAAGTCATTAAAGTCGCGCTAGTCACGAGAGTGTTCGAACGCTTACTGTAAACATGATTCAAAGTGCATCTGTCTTTCAATGCACATACATAGACTTACGAAATCAGAATATACTGTTTGAGTGCAACAATATAAATCAGTGATTTACACTTGAGGTCAACATTTGTTATTATTATGGACAATGCTGTCTACATCAGATACGTCCTTAGAGGAAAGCATTAAAAGAGCGGTAAATAGATATTTTTGTCGAAGAGATATATTAACAACGCTGTTAAGCTGTTTGTCGAGCTGAATAAGCTGTTGACCATTTGAATCCTCTTGCGTGTGGCTCATAGGAATGTCCCGTCGGACAACCAGTGTCGCACCGGATTTTGTTGCATTACTCCAGCTTAGTGGAGCATGGATTAATCATACGATTCGAAATGATCTTTCACGCAGGATGTGTGTGCAGGATGTGTCAGGATGTGTACAGGATGTGTACAGGATGTGTGCAGGATGTGTGCACGACGGCTTGTAGAACAAAATTAACAAAGTATGCAATATTTAACATGAATTTTCTAGGCGCTTTCAAACGTTTCAGCCCTGATTAGAGCCCCGTCAGGTAGAGTTTGATACAAGTAATCAGAAAATGCTATTGTATGTCAGATTCTTTTAGAACAGACTGAGCAATGACGTTTAGTATATAAATTGTTGTTCCATTGTAGAATAAAATTAACAAAGTATGTAATATTTAACATCAATTTTCTAGGCGCTTTCAAACGTTTCAGCCATGATTAGAGCCCCGTTAGATAGAGTTCAATGCAAGGAATATAAAACGCTATTGGATGTCAGACTCTTTTAGAATAGACTGAGTAATGACGTTTAGTATATGAAATTGTTGTTCCTCTGCGAAATAAAATTAACAAACTATGTAATATTTAACATCATTTTTCTAGGCGCTTTTAATCGTTTCAGCTATGATTAGAGCCCCGTTAGGTAGAGTTCGATGCAAGGAGTCAGAAAACCCTATTGGATGTCAGATTTTTTAGAACAGACTGAGTAATGAAGTTTAGAATGTGTGTTGTACCATTTTAGAATAAAACTAACAGAGTATGTAATATTTGACATCGATTTTCTAGACGCTTTCAAGCGTTTCAGCTATGATCAGAGCCCCGATAGATAGAGTTGAATGCAAGGAATCAGAAAACGCTATTGGATGTCAGATACTTTTAAAATCGACTGAGAAATGACGTTTAGTATATGAGTTTGTTGTTCCATTGGAAATCTGTGGAAGAAAGGACATTGAATGAAGGGTCAGTTCTGTTCACAAATTGTTTGATGGTGTTACAGGCATAGGTGTTGCGATAGGGCCACTATTAGAGTCGAAATTTGGTTCGATAACGCTCGTCTTCCCATCGTTTTTGCATAGTTAAACTGTAGAGTCCACGTCGATAATTCTTGGCATGAACCACAACACAGTCGTGAACTTGAAGAACTAATTCTTCAGATCACTTGGATGCAATTGAAGTAGCCACAAAAAATGTCGCCTGACAAACTCAAAGAAACTCACAGTATATTATTACTAGAGTCTCTGACAACTACTTCTAAGTACACACGCGGCACAACATTCTTTAGTGCACTTCTACTCCTGATGTATCTACACGGCCCAGTAATCTACGTCAACAACATATATGTCTAGGTAAGGCGTTTTATTTTTAGTTGCCCCATCGAAGAACGCCCTTCGATCGCGTTCTGTTGAACTGATAAGGCAACGAACTTGTCTGTGAATTCTTAAAAGTTATTGGTTGTTGCTCGCACTATAGATAGGAACAAGTTCACACCGTGTTAATGGTCATATAAATGATATTTCAAGTAGGTAAACTTTTGCATAAATGATAACGCGGGCGCCATTTAATGTTAGGGCTCCAAAAAACTGCGCGGATGTTCACATGCACTCTTCTCCGCTGCGCCAACAATGTACATGTCCTGGCCAGTAGGCGCCCAAATGAAATCGGGGATGCCGTTGAAAAATCTGCTGTGATGAAAGTTCCAGATGTTTTAGAAGATTTCTATCGTATTTCTCACTACATAGAACAAGCCTTCTGAGCATCTATAGAGGACATGTCTTTTGAAACACGGTGTCCTGCCGCTTTCCCAGCGTATGGGGTGGAGATGGTGCTTTTAAATACTGTGACTCAGATCTCTGAAGAGAAGAATGTTCGATTTGATTTATATCAAAGGGAACCGAAGGCTCATGAAAGCCATCATTATTATAGAAAGATTTATAAAAGTTCATACTGGCAAGAAAAACGCTTCATATTCACTGAGACTAAGTATGTCTGTACTTTGAACGGTTTACAAGTGAGCACTTAGCAAGTAAAATTGCTCCTAATGTGGCACAAACGTGTCTTTGAGCTTCTAAATACATATTGTAGCGTTTTCCACTCGTTTTGCAAGCAGTTTGTCCTTTCTAATAAGTCACGGGTTACATGAGCGCGATGTATGTTTCAACGCCCAAGCTATGAAATCTGATATGTAATCCCCATTCGCCCGCAGTGCTGAGTTGTTGAGATGTTGAATGATAGCTTTAAATTTGTTCTTCTCAAGGCGTTTTGAATATTCTACAACTCTTGTGACACTTTACTTCTACGATAAGACCAAATCTGTGCACTTGAAAAGAGAAAACTAGTTTATTGGCTAACAAACAGATTACGTTAAGAAAATGAGATATTCACAAATAGCAGAAACGAAAATGACAAGGCAAAATAGATCTTTCAGAGGTAGTAGGTACTCCAGCGACGTTTTATGAAGAACAATGTCTAGTTAAATTTATAAGCTCTTTGCGTCGCATTCATCCTCAACTTTTAGATGCAAGAAACTAATTGAATAATGCGATTTCACCAGATTAGAACTTCAGTTGTGCGTTTGTCGAACATTCAAACACAGATGGTCCCGCCCTCAAACGATGTTCCTTCTTCTACTCGTTTCCTTTACTGTGGTCGTCATTCCATGAAATGATCGGTTCCGTCTTTGGACTTGATTGTTGCTGAACGAAACGTTACCTATTTTCATTGGCAGATCAAATATTTGTTGAGTCTGCTTGTTTTGGAATCTTGTGAATGCCTTCAAAATGATTATGGAGGAATTTGTCGGTTTTGTGGATCGTGGTGAGGTAGATATTCTGCCAAATGATCGCATGTACTTTTGCTATTGATTTACTCTCACAAATGCGAGAAGCTTCTCGTTTGTCCATTATATGGCTACAACCTCACTGATCTAAAACGGCATCATAGACATGTCACTTCTGGATCAAGTTATTAGTAGAAAAATAATCTCACTTAAGAACTTAACTTTAAATGAAGCTTCGAAAAGACAGCAATTCTTGGTACTACGGTTGGAAAGATAGTTCTGGGGCACTTTGATAAGCATGAGATAACTCTCATGCATATTATGGGAACTTTACAGTTTTTTATGTGGGATTTTCCCTCTGAAGGCCTAAATATTACTGGTCTTTATTATCACTTTAACCAAGTTTACAGAAGAAGTAGCCTGCTATGATCAACCGGAAGTGCGTTTTGATGCAGCAAGACAATGCCAGATCGCACACTGCCAAAAGGACCGCGGACAAGTTTGATAGTTGGACGAGATTCAAATTCTGCCGCATCCCGCCACAGTCCAGATTGCGCTCTATCCGACTTTAGTCTTTTCCCCATCAATACAACACTTTTGAAGGATCACTGATTTGAATCGTTCGATTAAGTTGAAGAAGCAAGTCGGAAGTTTTTTGATCGAAGTCGAAGGAATGGTACTTCGACCAGATCCGAAACTTGGTGGACTGATCGCAATAAGTCGTTGAAAACGACGGCCTTTATTTTAAAGATTAATTACCACTATTTTTGTTTGAAATCCGTGCATGAATTTTCAACTTTTACAAGTGCTCCAGAAGTTTCTTTCCAACCTAATAAATCACAGTCGAAGTACTCTAGATTATGATTTGTCTCATTATGTATTTCAAAAAAGCCGATAAGTATCTCAGTGGCCACCAAGTCACCTTAACATGATTGTGATGAAATAGCAACATGTGGTTGATGTAACAGTTTCTGTGTTTTTTGATTTGTAACAAAAAGACAGAGACTCTAAGACGGTAACATCTTGTCGAGTGAAGGAAGTAATGATGCTTCTTATGACTCTTATCAACACACCACTGCAGAACCCACTCTGCAACAGCTACACTCAAATGCCACCTCGACTTCACTTTCTACTAACTATTCTTTCTTTGACTCAAGCGACTTCAGACCTCGCAGAGGTATTTCAATTGATGATCGTTTTATTTTTTAGCGACGCCAGCATCAAAGCATTAATGACACTAGTATTCAGGGCCTACATGAAAGGTTTTTCCTGTCTCAATCATAATCTCGTGCTAGAAGTAACATTCTTGGACTCTCAGAGATTTATTGCAACATTTCGATAAATATTGTCGAAGTTTTGATGTATTCTAAGTCAAGCAGCGCTTCATTTTTTAGGTCTTTCTTGAATCGTTCACGCAAGTGTCAAAAAGCCAATTGTGAATGTTAAAGCGGTGGTTTCTTTTCTATCGAATAATCGAATAACTCAATCAAATTTGCTATTTTTTGTGCAATATCTTCGTATAAGACACCAGTGAGTGCATCACCTTCTCGACACATCGGATCAAAACGATCCTTCAGCTGTGCTTGCAATGTAATTGACACCACCTTAGCAGGCACTCTTTGATTCAAAGTGCGATAAGTGGAACGTCATAAGAGCATCAGTATCACTCTACTGAGTTTCATCGCTAATATTCTCCTCGTTCCAGATTTTCGCCTCGATCGGCGATTTCGATGACTTGTCGGCCAACAACGTCTCTAGGCAATGCGAACTGGACATGACCACTTTCTCTAAGAGTCTCCTCGTTTTTACATCAACCCTAAGATCGTGCGTGAGCCATGGTGGATGTAATTCGTCTCAAAAGGAAATCCTTAGCAAAAACTTATACGCTGCCAAACGTGAGTACACATAGCTATACCTAATGCAGTTTATACAAAACTTCTTACAAAAAAAGAAATTAGAATAGAGCAAATCATTAAAATCAAAAGTTAAAACTTTTTATTAATTATTTTCAAAAAAGTTAATAAATTAGAGGAAAAATTAAGGTGCAAAATCGCAAAAAAAACTTGTTGATTTAACTGAAAGTCCTTCTGACGTCATGCGGGAACATTTACAGTTACAAAAGGCTCAGAATCTTTATCAGTGAACTTGCTGGTTTATCACTGAGCATTGCCATTTCAAACAAAATTGGCTTCAGATCTAATTTTACACCTGAGCAGCTACGAAAATGTGATGCTACGAACTTGTAGGCAGGAGAATGATGGTAACTTTAGTATATGTGTGTGACATATTTAGAAACTTGGCCCGCCAGTCTTCTTGGATAGTGTGAACTCCAACGCACTTTCCATTCGCTTCTCGTTTTTTCCAGAGCTATCGCCTTTCATGGTGATTATCTACCTTTAACATGGTGACGAGTGCAAACACATTTTGAGCACCTAAAATAACTTCATCTGCCAACAGAATTTATTCACGTTAACTACATACACGTTTAACCATCGCTTGATTGATCTTTCACGAGGACACCTGCATTTCCGTAGAGTTCCTCAAAACCCTTTTTGTCCGGCCTTCATTTGTTCTTCTTATAATGTCACCGACTAGTCTGTGCATCGTTATCGACGTACTTTCTCTTCGGCAGCAAAGATGGGACAGCAAAGATGGGTAAACATTCCATCTAAAGCTTCTTCACCTCTCAAATATGAGAGTAAACCGGTCTAACGGTCTACATATAATGCACAGAGTTCTCGACGTGACTCAAATATCAGTCCACTTCTCTGCTGTATAAGAGAGCTCGTGGAGAAGTGTTGAATTTGAAAGGTGAGCACGAAACATTGGTTTTTTTTGATTGGTCAATGGCTTCATTTAGAGGTAGAATGCAAGTCATGCTGCTCGATCTCTTCTGTCTAATGATTGTCACATTCAGTGGGGGGTCGATGGACTGGAAGTGTCTGTTAACGAAGATCATTCAAATTCGATTTCTTCATCTTTGTAGCATGTCTACTTGAAATATCGGTCACTGTCTTGTTTATGCACAGTTCAATTCACCTTCTTCGCCAAAAATCTCAGTGTACGATAGCATCAGTAAAATAACGTTCTGAGTAGACTGCAATGAAAAGTATCAGTTTGTTCCATAATTTTTTAGCATTTCGGCACATTTGTTAATCCAACTGTTATACATCCAAAATCAGTTAACCAACAAACTTATCACCATAATGACTATTGATGTATGACCATTCGCTGGTAAAGTTTAGATGTCTTCCCATCAGAAAGAATAAAGCTGTCGATCAAAGAACTCGCTGAGGTCACTTGTGAAGTGCATGTGGTCCTTGAATTTTCTCCCAAAGATGCTGCTTCAGGGCGCGGAAGGGACGAAAATTCGATGTAGCAATATCACGGCTATATGTTGGAATGGTGGTACCGTGGTCCAGCCCAGTTTCATTGAAATGTGACGAGTCGAGTTGCAATGAGTTGAGCGATATGCTGAAGAACGGGCTGACCCGACATTAGGTCATTTCGGGCGCCTCTCTCGAAAGACAGCAGCCAACTTTTGGACTTGTCTTCTATAGAGAATGATTTTGTGCTTGTTATTGATCAGTTCTTAGAACAACACCGCCATTATCCAAAAAAGAGAGCATAATCTTCTGAGTTGAAACATGAGCCATGGTTGAGCTAGCAGCTTTTTACCACGAAGGAGTCAGTAGGCGGGGGCTTGATGTTTTTGTAGTAGGATTAAGATTTATCTCCAGTGATGATCGACTTAAGAAAATCCTGTCCGTGAAGTAGCAGGAGAAGACTGTCACAGATGGTCACGTGTGCAGGGCGGTCGTGGTCGGTCGATGCATGAGGTGTCCATCAAGACATCACTTTGGTTGCCCAATTTTTTTTGATTGGAGAGAGATGTTGCTACCCTATCCAAGTGTCTAGTTAAAGCCCTTACAGCATTTTCCAACATGCCACATACTTTTGACAATGACTCGATTGAAATGTAGAAAAAAATTGAATAAAATAGTAGTGCGAAAAAAATTGTGCGATAACACAATACAAATAGCTCTAACGAGATGGTATTACCTTGTCAATTTAGTCTTCCAGTGGACATGTTAAGGGGACGATAGTAGGGCTGTTTTTTTAAGATGCAGTTCCGCGCACTTCTAATAACAGTTGATCATAGCTTTTATTGGACGGATCTCTTCCTTATTCTATTAGAGTCAGAATAGATCTCATCTGTTTCGAAGTTGTCAGACTCTACCTCGCAGATGGAAATTAGGACAAGAAACACTTAATTTACCCGGCGAGTATGCATAGCTCATACACATTCTAGTTGTACTTTATTCAGCGCACACTATGAAAGATCATCTGCTCGCTCAACTGGTTGTGATTTGTCCGAATTTCTCATTATGCTTAGTAGTATGGTAGTCATAGCGAGCTTATAGAGCATTTGACAAGCATAATGGGCAATAAATACTAAGATCCTTTCGGTCATTTTCTAACCGATAGACCAGTACGTCACATTCTTCATTGGCTTACAATTTTCCTCTTTGGAGGCACGGTTTCGTATGGCTGCAAGAGGTATACCTAATATGTGCCCGCTTCAATATAAGGCAATCAGCTGCAGTATCGGGTGCGCAGGATGAGTTTTTCTTAATAAAGCAACTAGAGGTTCAGGAATGACACCTCGAGATAATTTTACCCCGAGGGTTGCAGGGCTGAAACTGAAACCGTGCTGGCTTGGTGCAAAAGTAATAGCGGTTTCACACCATGAATTTTCGAATGGTAGTAACTAGGTTCAAATACATCTTTATCGATTAAAATAAAAGTCATTGCAATCAACACACTTTTTCCAACAGGGAATAAGCTTTTTCTGTAGCCTATAATCGGTGCCTCGGGATATGACAAACTCTTGAAAAGCATTTTAAGCACCTGCTGATTGTGGAAGCGTTTTCCGTATAAGAGAACGTCGTGATGCCGGAACAAGTGTTAGCCGGTGGACGCGAGGTCTGGCGAACATGAAGGATGAGGCAAGAGTTCGTAGCCTAAATAGTTCGTCTCTTGAAGCTTCGTTGTGCCACGTGCGGTTGTTGGCTGGCTGTGTTAAACCGTCATTATTTTTGCACCAGACTTCACTCCCCTTTTGCTTCAGATAGCGAGCGGCCGTAGATTGGTTTAAGTGTGTTTCTCTGTAACATCTCGCTTAGTCTTGAGAGGATCAGCTCCGATGATTTCTTTTAGTTGGTCTAGGTCTACTTCCCATGTACTACCACTAAGCTTCTCATCTTTAAGGCTCTCGCATACTTTACGAAACTTTCTGAACCAAACTGCACTTTCGTTGGCAGTTTCTGGGCAAATTGCATTATTGATACAGCGTTGTTTCTGCTGCTTTACGACCCATTTTGAACTCACGGGTTGGAAGCGCAATTACTTTTGGGCTATCCAAAATCCTTTCTCATAGTCTAAAATGAATATAATATAAACAGCAAGTGCAACGTTATAAGCAACCAAACATAGAGCGGGATAGAACGTAATCGCACTTATTTAACAATTCATTCCAAATCAAACGGCAATTTTCAGCAACGCATAAACCTCTGTTGTTTTTACACCAACCTAATAAAACGGAAGAATTTGCCATTCAATTTTCAATTCCATATTATAGCAGGAAATGATGGTACTCTCAATTTAGCCCAAAAGAGGGTACTAATGGGCTGGTGCTGTCAAATTTCGACGGTCGATCTTCTAGCCAATTTTTCATGAGAAACTTCCGATAACTTTTTGCCAGTTTCGTTCTAAGCGCTTTTGCAGTAGATTTTTTACACTTAAAAGCTATATACATGTTCTTGAGCAAGACCACTTGAGTAAAATCAGCAGTAAAGCGAGTGCTCTTCCTATATGGAGAACATTCCGTCAAGACACCTTTCATAATCAAGAAAATCTCTGAGATAGTCGCCGGCAAATAGTATATTGCATCTAGATTGAATGTTCAGAGGTTGATGCTTTCGGAAAGTTACCGGCTGGAATCATGGAGTTTACTACAGTCGGTACTGGTTCATATGTTGAGTGCAACGAAGTGCTCGCCCCATACGGAACGCATTACTGCTTTGCTAGAATACAATTTAGCAGCTTGGTAAGTATCCATAATAAGAACAAAGTAACATTGGCAAGCACGCACTCCAACGTAAATCATGTTATTCTGTCATTGCGGTAGACAGAGATACTGAAACTGGAAAGAAGAAAACCGCTTTCTAGATCCACTAGAAGAGCTCGAACTTATAGGGGTGACAGATACAGCAGAGCCAAAGTTGATAAGACATTTGAATTTCCTATATACAAGTACTGAGCAGCTTAAAATACTCTTTCCATCAAGAGAATGAATGATAAGTTAGTATCATTATTATTAGTATTGAGTATGGATGCCACATAAGACCTCGCCATCTCTTTCACTAGAAGGTGATCTACCATGGACTGAACCCCGATAAGCTGAGGCTGTAGATGGAATTGGGATGTTCCCGTTTTTTTTATTCACAGCTCATTCAGAAAAGAATTTGAATGCAATTATAGCTTATCTGGATTGATGCCATTTTCCTCTTCAGAACATTCCTGTTGACGCGGATGAGTGCTGACAGCAGCGATACACTAAAAATATGGCCAAGAAAAGAGCAGGAAGAGCGTGTTTAGTATACTGGATAGCACATGAGCAACCCGAGAAGGATATTTCGCATCTGAGATTCAACAATGTTTCTGAGCTTTTTTGATGTTTCATCAGCCTCGTGAACATAGTGGCCTTTTACACGAAATTGGAGAGGCATCCGCAAATCATATACGATGATATTTATAGGATATTGGGTTATTTTTGTGTATTGCAGAGTGCCGAGGAGCCGTTAATTGCGAAATTGGCAGTCTGTATGCCAAGGAGCTGCGGTGAACAAGTGAGCGATTCCTCGCAATGTTGCTCTTGTGGTTTTTCGAACAAATAAGTGTTTCTGATTAGGATAGAACAATTGGAAAGTCGTTCCATTCGCTGGACAAGAATTCGCTTTTTATAGGAGTGTTAGTAACCATTCAAAAGCTGAGGCTTGAGGCCACATCCCCACCTCGCCAGTTTTTCAGAACGTTTTTTATAACTCTGTAACATTCAAAATAATATCATGCTTCATAAAGTCACGTGTTTTTTTACCTTATCTCGCTTATCCTTCACTGGACAAAACTCATTCCTCAGAGTGCTAGTACTCAAACTATAGCACAGGTTTCGGAGTGACTCCAAAAAGGTGTTGTTTTTCATGAAGGTCTTTTGATCTTTTGGTCTCTTCCGGTCTTTTGATTTGCGATTCAGACCTCGCGGGAACGAGTTCTTTTTTGAACTATTGCAATCATCTGACAGCGTAATGTTTTCTGATTCTAGCGATATGCTTGTCTGAAAATACGTTCTAGCAGGGAAGATGAGATCCAGTTGTGCATCATTCGTAGCGTTGTCTGTAGACTATTCGACATGGCGAAGGCGGGGCGCGGCAGGTGTGGGGGGAAATGAGACGATCGAGATTTTGTTGTTCAACTGAGTATTTTTCCTCCACTTCAGAAGTAGCTCCAGATGAACGACTGGCTGAGAGATACCACGGAAATTTTCTACACATTGATATGCTTTCAGTCTCCAGCGAATTATATGCATGATAAAAATGAAGGCAAAAGCGAGAAAGCGAGTGCGAAACATATTTCTTGATCTGGATACTATAACATTATGAAAGGGTGTTTTGAAGAACAGGCGACGCGCTGCTGTAGCATCGAGTCTCAGGTTTCAAATGGTTACCAACACTCCTATGAAAAGTCCCTTTCCAGAGAATGAGATCGGTTTTTCATTTGTTCCCTCCTAATCAGAAAGAACCACTGAAGGAATTATCGTTCTAGTGGAGCAAGTTTTTCGTATTTCCAGGAATGATAGGTGGAAGTATGGACATGTTACTAGCCATAATAAATTCTTTTCCAGGACATTCCACAGCTCATGAGATCAGTTATCAAAGAACGTTTTTTGTCCCTAGATTTTCCCAACGCAACCTGCCTTCCAATAAACATCAAACTTGCAGTATCATTTTGGATTTTCATGTGAGCTTGCAATTTGATTTCCCAGCTCTCGTGCTATTGAGCTTGGTGAAAATGTTGCACATAAGGAATAATTCAGCGCTTTCGCATCATTTATCGTGTTGTTGACTATCCTTGCCACTATAACGGACTATTTCCTGCACAACAATAGTTGTTACACGAAGAGAACTACAGGTAGGCAGCAGGGACAACATAAATCTACTAGTGCACATGAAAGTAGTTAGTCTGAGGCACAAGTATTTCTAAGCCTCAAGTACCGTTATATTATAGTAGCACCCGATCGACAGCGATGCCTTTTATGCAGTCCATTTGCAAGATAAGTGGTTCGTATTCGGTCAACTCGATCAGTTGACATCGTTTTTGCAAAAGCAGTGGGCCTTTGAACCCGAAATCAGTCTCAAGTTTTCATACAGCTCTAAATTCAGAAGATTGCGTTCCTCTTGTGCTGAGAGCTTCACTGATTGCATACTAAAAAGCAGCAGCACTCATATTCGCTATGTAAAAGTTTAAAGACATATTAACCATTAAGGTCTAATAATTAAGCGACTTTACGACAAAGAGAGAAATTGCTGTTCTTTTCCGTTATCGGGGAACAAGCGAAGAAACGACCCCTATCGTTGAGCAAGTATTTTTTTTTTTGGAAGTGTTTAGAAATAATTCAAAGCCTAAATCTCTGGCTAGTGCGCTACGTGCTCCTTTTTGAAAAAACCCGTTTAAAACGCCGTAGCACTTGAAATAAAACTATGTTTTATACCGGTCGCGCACTCTAACTTTTACTTGACTGAAAGCGTGAGAAGCATAGAAGTGTGTAGAGGAAATCTTTTAGTGTCAGAGTCATATGTTTTGTGTGAAGTTTCTTCTGAAATGTGAAAAAAATTCCAAACCGAATTGCAAAAATTGCACTTCACATGTGTAAAGCATTAGCGCCAACGATCGATCACCGTGTTAAAAACGCGAGCAGCTCGCCCCCGCCCTTCCCCCCCCCCCCTTTTCTTCGACCCGTGGATTGAAAATGTGGATTAATCTTATTCTCCTTGCTACACTGCAGTAAAACGGTCTTTCCAGAATTTAAGCACAGCGATAGAATCTCCAGAACTTGAGCTGTCGAATGGTTACTAACAGTGTGAATGAAAAGCTCCATCCTACGAGAAAAATACGCGTGAAACACAAATGTTTTCTTTTTGCTGAAGTCATAAATGAATAATGAAATAAGTGTCTTTTCAAAAAAAGAGCACTCAGTGCAGCCAGAGATTTAAGCCTTCGAATGTTCATTGAAAGTGCAATGGAAATCCTTTATCCGACGAAAGGAATGGTTTCTTCACTTATATCCCCTTCAACAGAAAAGAACCGACAATACTTTTGTTAGGCTTTGTTCCTTTGAAAGATTTATAACTTTTGTTAGCACTCAGTTTACAGCAACATTTGATCTCCATTGTTTTTTAGCTATGAGCGCATTTCTTGCGTTTTCGTTCTATTCAAACGGCGCTGTTCTTTTGGACGTCCGTCCTCCAAAAGAGAGCATCCTGCGATCACTGGCGTCGATCCGATTTATCTCGATGACTTGGGTGGCTGCTGGGCACTCAGTTGGAGCTGCAAGTATGAGTGGTTCGTGAAAAGCTCCTTTTCTCCTGAACGTTTATCAGAAAGTATCAAAAAACGCTGATAGAAATGTATTGTGAATTAGAAAGCTTCTTCGGCGTGAAAAAATGTGAAAAAGGATTTGTAATCTAATAGACTGAGTTCAGATTATTCTAGAGTCTTTACTTCCAACACTCGATATGTGGGACCCATTGCTATCGACGACGATTACCAACGGCTTTTTATCCGTCGACACCTTTTTCTTACTATCCGGTATTATTGTTGCCTATTTGTTTTTCAAATCGCGCCCAGATTCGAGATTTGTGAAAAGTCCGATGACGTGGGTGCTCTTCTATGTTCACCGTTACGTCAGGTCAGCTTTCATCTTTGTACTTTATTCTACTGGCACATCCAATTACTTTGGGATTTTTATTTACTATTTTACATTGATTTTTACCTCAGAAGAAGCTCAGATTCGAGATTTGTAAGCTGTATTGAATATTGTTCAATTATTACACCCACAGCAGTGCGAACTGACCCAAATAAGCGTGCGGCACACCTTGCATGTTGATTGATTCTAACTCACTTTTGGCTTAATTCCTTCTTCTCCGCACAGCATATTTTTTGAACAATCGCTGATTCCTTGGAAAGGGTTACTTTTGTTCGCATCTGTTTTTCTTCTCTATGGCAAAATTCCAAATTTTTGGGATGAATATATTCCGAAAGTGTTGATTTTTTGCGTTCAAGCAAAAAAGCCACCTCAGAATAACAGCCTTCAAAGTGTTGCACACCGTGATCCGTGAGGTGTTATTGCTTAGCCACTTGTTGTTATTCGTTCATACTTCAAATTTCATTTCACCAAGCTGATTAGCCAGTAATGCAGCAATTACCTTGTTTCTGATAACATGTTTTAAACCTTTCACGAGGTCTTCTGTAGCACTTATACAGTACACGGCATGTGTTCATGTGTTTCGGCATTACAGCTTCGTCAGTTGCACGGTGTGTTTCGGTTCAATCAGTTCCGCGTGGGTCTTTCCTATATAGAGAACCATCGCCGAAATATGCACACCATCACATGAAAAAATCACTCAAGGGGCAGCAATGTACGCTCGAATGCTCGTGCTTATCAAAACATGACTGCCATACCTATCTTATTTGGCGTGTAATAGGCCGACAATGTCTTCTCAACTTACTTGAATGAGTTGTAGAGACTGCATTTCCAATGAGCGACTGTTTGTTCTTGCCAGTCGCCATAATAAATCCTACCTAGTATATAGCATGGTATCTCAGAAGTCGATTTGCATATGATTTTATCGCAAGCACATCTTCATGAATGATTGAGGCGGCACAAAGTTATTTCAAAACTTTTATTCGGTCAAAGATTCAGTGATTTTACACTTAAAGAAGTCCTGCTAATCCAAGTCGACAGTTCAAAGGTATCCTTTATGCATATGTGGGAACTTGTGCGGTGTTCCCTTTACCAGATTTGACTAATGGGAGAACGATCACAGACATCGCGAGATTGACCGACTGTGGCTGATCAACTCAAAATATTCTCAAATGCACAAATTATGAAAGAAAAATTGGGAACATAGAGGTAGTCTAACAGATGGACAACGTGAAGAAAAGTGAGATATCAGCGTTTTGAGCTGGTTTCATAATTACACCACCACAGGTAATGTATTTGGCATGGAACAGATTTAGTGAAGTCAGAAATTGTTAGGGTGAGAAAAACACAAAATTATTTTTCATAGCGAGAATACCGCAGAGATTCTTGTTGAGGAGGGTGTTTGTAAAAACACCTGCATCTTTGTATTCATTCATGCACATCACTTTTGGTGCACATTAAGATTAACTCCTCCGATGATGTTGTTCATCTGGTTTTTCGTCGTTACGGCGCCATTGACAGATGGTGTTTGGAGCGCAGCAGTGCCGATGGATGAGCTTGATACAGTGGAACATACCGTTCAAATGTGCCAACAGTATTGGTGGCGAAATATGCTATATATCGACAATTACTTCAGTAATTCTGAGGTCTGCTTCTTTCTACATGTAAAGCTGGTCTTTACAGCTAGATGCACACTGTAGTGTTTGTATGGAATATGCGCTAAGATTCAGTCACAGTCACCACAATTATTAAAGAGAAATGCGTTGTTTTCATTCTTATCTCTATGTTATTGGTATATTACTATTGTATTATAAATTACGCTGTTATATATTGATATATTATTTTGCATTTATTTGATATACAAAGACTACTTTTAGTGAAACGATGCTTAGTCGACTGTTACCTTTTAACACTTCCCATCCGTAACTGTTCTCCATGAAATCCACACTGCTAAAGAATTATCATTACGTATAGATCTTCACGGCACAAAATGCCCATAGCAGCTCTATGCTCATCAATCAATGTTCCTAAGCTGGTTGATATTTTTGATTGGAAACCTAAACATTCTAAAGAACCCATGACGGATTCGGTTCAACTATCTGTTCGCCTGAATCTTTACGCACAAAGGAGATGGGGAGCGGCAATTGAGCTCTGCCGGATCCATAGTCTAAGAAACCGGCTCTTGCCTAACCTCGACATGAATAATCAATTTGCTTTTTCCTTATGACAAACTGACAGTATGTTAAAATGACAATGAGAAATTTTTCGACAAATTCGGCAAAGTACTCTTGTTAGCTTATCAGTAAATAAACATATATTGCACTTTATCCTTCGAAAGATCATCTCTGAATGTAAATGGTATATTTGAGATTGAGCAATAGTTTGCAATTACAGAGAGCAATAGATTAATTTTCATTTCTGGAAAGATAATACATCGAGCAGATCAACATAAACAGTCTGTGTGATGAGCAAAGCAAATATCTTCTTCAATATTTTTGAGTGACGTGTAAAACTTCACATCCGTTCGGCGTTCAAAGCTTTGCACTTCATTCAACATTATTGGGCGTAAATTTGCAGCATCATCATCACCGCTAAGACTACTTTAAATAAAAAGATTTTTTATTTAGACATCTTATTCCTGTCGACCTAAGCAGCGTGAAAGCGTCAAGAACGTTCAAAAAAAGAGAATAGAAAGCTTTGTTTGCTGTCGCGATATTATTTATTTTTATGTCATGGAGTGAGGCATCTGAAAACTAAGATGTAGGAAGTCAGAATAGACAATACCATAACTTGGCCAACGCTTGGATAGGTGATCTTTGCCTATCTATCAACTTCACGAACCACGTGCATGCAGAGTTCAAGCGACGCTCACCGTCGCCAAATTTGACTGATGGAATCACCATCTTCCAAGCCTCTACTGAATAAACTGTAAACCAATTGGAAAATTTCATTTAGCAGCTCTTCTAGCAGTGGTGTGATGTTTGTAATTACATATTCAATAATATTGAATGATATGGAAAACTTTAACCTCAGGCGGGAATCGAACCCTCATTTCACCCTTTCCAGGTGCGGTAGTCCAGTTAGCTAGCACGCGTTCGCACAAAAGGTGCCTGATTCGTGTTTGAGGTTCGAAGTTTTGCACATCACTTTACACAAAATTCGTCTAGACATGTATAATAACCTTTTCTGTTGAAGACAGATACGGTGTTGTGTTTGTTTAAGAGGCAAGCCTCTGTAGCTAAGAATGTAATTTTCGATGTCGAGAGCGGGTTCAGAATATTAGTTCGACTCCTCGTTTTCGTGATGAGGCCGGTTTAACTTGGCCATCCACTTAACACACAGACAGTACAGTGTCGACTCAAACTACCTAGCAGCTTGCAACATAATAATACTACATTTTTATGCAGTAAACTCCTCTTTTTATTTGTAGAGTTGTTACGGAATAACTTGGTACTTGGCCGTCGACACCCAGCTCTACATAGTAGCACCGATTTTTCTACTCACGCTTTACATTACTCCATTAATTGGTGAGGTCGCTCGTTATTCTACCTCTCTAAATATATCTCACAACTGGCTATGAGGCTCCTCCCTTACGTTATGGCCCGTGCCCTCCTTAGTCTGTGGGTCAAGACTCCAAAACCGTCGCCTGCTAATTTCGTTTCATTGTCATAATCGCAATCTTTGCTTCATAAGCAGCTACTGATTTAATGCATTTTATAGCCATAAAAGAAGACCAACTACGGATATTTTTCACTAGCCTATTTCGTGAAGGTGCAATAGGCAGCAGCGGTGGCTCGTTTGCCGCTATGGCGGCACAGATGAAAATTTTATTCGTATTCACGGACTAACTGACATACAAATGGATATTCTGACTTGTGAGCAACACTATGTGACCACATCCCTATTAGGAATAGATTAGGGAATCGTTGTTTTGCTCAAGGAGGGAGTAGTATGCGTTGAAGATGCACTATAAGACATAAAAGTGAGGAAGGATTTCATAACTTTATTTGGAATAACGGGGCAACTTTCGTATTATTGTCAACCTCGAACAGCTGTGATAGCTGTACAGCTGTGGATTAGAGCTTGAACATTTGTGTATCCATTTACGTCGTTTTTCATCTCCTATTTCATATTATACCTTTCCTTCGAGTGCTTTATTAAGACCACGCTCAAATTTCAAAGACACCTGGCATAGAGTGTAAAACGTAGGTCGTCGATAACTATATATGAGGAGTGTGACGCTCCCAAGAGAACTGACTATGAAAAGATCGACAGACGACGGGTTCTGCCCGGCTGATGAGTCTGTAAGGACGAAACACGTGTCTCGGGCTGTACAAGAGCCTTTACCAGACCACATGACATGTTGGCTCAAATAATAATGAAAGGATCTCCTATTTCATTTTTTCCGTTTTTTGCCCTAGGAACTTCATATGTTGTAAAAATTGAGAGTCTAAGTGAAGCGAATTTTTCTCACCACTGCACTGAGCATTCGTTATCAATCTCTGGGCCGATCGCGTTTTTGATGCTGCCGAACTATACGTGTTGCCCTCGACATATGTCCAGTTCACGCTCTGAAACCGCAATTACTATCTTGTCCATAGTCTAAAATAGATATAAAAATAGGAGCAGGTATTACGATATTAGCAACAAAACATAGAGCGAAGAATTGCATTTAAATGATGTGTAACACCACCACATATCTGAGAATATATCTCTGAATCCACGGACCTCCTCTTTGAGGGATCCCTCCCGGTTAGTCGCGCGGGCACGTGGCACGTCCCCAGGTGGTGGATAGGGGAATAAACGCGAACCAAAAGCGACCGTGTGCTTCCCAGAGACGCAGGTGGATTCAGAGGAGAGCAACCCTGCTTCTGCAGCGCCGACTTGGCAAAAACTTTACATCTACGAGTCAACTAGGCCAAAAGCCTGCAATCAAGCGGCTAGGAAGTACATGGGAGGCGGTTAGGAGTCGCCTTAAACAAATAAGCTCCTTCCGCTCCGAGAGAGACTGGCAAGCTACTCGTGAGTACCCAGCCCCCACGTTTAGAGCCTAGCAAGCTATAGGTTGGATATCAAAATGCCAAAAACAGTAACAAATATGGGTCTCATTCCCCTGACCCCAAAAGAGCCCCTGGTACGGCAGCACCAAGTAGGACGAGTACGGAGAGGCTGCTAAAATCTCAGAACCAAACTAGGATGCCAAGATCGAAACGAACTAAAATGACGATCTGTAGCTACAACGCAAGAACCATTGCTCACGAATCCGCTATAGAAAATCTAATGATTCAAGCAAGAAGAATAAGGTACGACGTCATTGGCCTGGCTGAGACGAGAAGGCGCCATCCTTTTCACGCTGTCTATAACACCGGGGAAGAACTGTTCTTTGGAACAAGCGATCGCAGAGGTGTCGGCAGCGTTGGCGTCCTCGTCAAATCGAATTTGACCGTGAACATTGATTCGTTTCGAACAACTGACAACCAGTATCGGACGATCAAGGTTGAAACGACGTGGTTCTATGCCGGCTTCAATAATCTTCGTTGCTTACGCACCAACATCAAGTTATGACGAAGACGATTTCGAGGCGTTCTATATGGACCTCGAAAAATTCTTTGGAGAAGATCATACATTCTTCAAGGTTATTGTCGGAGATTTCAACGCAAAAATTGGACCTAGAAGGACGTCTGAAGAACGTCACATAGGAACCCACGGACTAGAATGGAATGAACAGGGTGAAAGGCTGTCTGCGTTTATCATGACGACTCAAACCACCCATGGTGACTCGCAATTCTAAAAGCCTCTTTTTCAGCGATGGACGTGGGAGTCTCCCAATGGAGAGTACCATAACGAAACAGACCACATCTTAGTAAATCGAAGGTATTGCCTGACCGATGTCGCTGCTGTTTCTAAGTTCTACACGGGATCAGACCATCGCCTCCTTCGCGCCGAGAGTCCTAAGGTCACGAAGAGACGTTTGTCTCCGCGGACACTCGAGCTGATACGTCAACGTAGAATCGCACAAGCTGCAGGCAATCAAAACCTTACGTCCGAACTTGCGAAACGCTGCAGAGAAGCGTTAAAAGAAGACCTCAAAGAGAGAAGAGCAGCAGTTATGGCAGAAGCTGCAGAAGCTGGGAAGAGCATTCGCAAAGACCAGCGAGGCTTCGCCAACTATAATACCAAGATGATTGCACTCCGATACCCTGACGGGACACTTACAGCTTCGAGAAGGGCTATGAAGAAAATCATACACCAATACTACTCGGATCTCTTCGCTAGCCATGTCCTCTTACCGTCATTTAAATTGAAAAGAACGAATATGTCGTTCCACCAGTCCTCCCTTCCGAAATCCAACATGCTATATCGTCGGTGAAGAACAGAACAACACCCGGTCCAGACAGGATTAGACGAGAACATCTGGAGGATCTGCCGCCAGTTCTCGTCAACACCCTGGCTCGGCTCTTCACTCACTACCTGTCAGAATGCAAGGTCCCTATTCAATGGAAAACCAACAAGACCGTATTGTTGTTCAGAAAGGAAGACCTTCACGACATAGGCAATTATCGTCCAATCTGCTTGCTGTCCGCTGTCTATAAACTCTTTACTCGAGTCATCCTAAAGAGGATTGACAGAACACTGGACGAAGGACAGCCATGCGAACAAGCAGTCATCTGGAAAGGATTTAGTACCATTAACCACATCCACACGATTACGAGACTGTTGAAGTTTCACGAAAGTACAAGCAACCACTCTGTCTCACTTTCATCGATCTGAAGAAAGCCTTTGATTCAGTGGAAACAGAAGGAGGCATAGAGGCTCTGGATAACCAGGGCGTCCCTACTCGGTACAAAATGATACTTCGTGAGCTTTATAAAGACTTCACGATCAAAATATCTCCATTCTACAACAATATCATCATTGACGTAAGAAGAGGGGTTCGACAAGGCGATACAATTTCGCCAAAACTATTCACTGCCACCCTACAAAACGTCATGCAAACATCAGAATGGGACGAAATGGGAGTGAAAATTGACGGTCGACAATTAAACCATCTTCGCTTTGCTGACGATATCGTTCTCATAACACCAAACATCAGCCAAGCGGAACGAATGATGACCGATTTCGATAACGCCAGTGGAAAGATTGGTCTTGAACTGAATCTAACGAAAACAATGTTCATGAGGAACGGATGGGTTTCTAATGCCCCATTCACGCTCAACGGAACGACAATCTCCGAATGCTCCAGTCACGTCTATCTAGGTCATGAAATCAACATGATGAACGACCTAGCTACAGAGTTGAGCAGGAGGAAACGAGCAACTTGGGGAACGTTTGAGAGCATCGAAGATATAGTGAAGAGAACAAAGAACATCCGACTCCGTGCCCACCTTTTCGACTCGACAATTATCCCTGCCCTAACGTATGCAGCAGAAACCTGGTCGCTAAGTAAGCAGGATACAAATTCACTTGGCGTTGTCAAACGCGCAATCGATAGGTCGATGCTAGAAGTATCCCGTATCTCGCAAATGAGAGAAAGGATCCGAAGTTCCGACCTACGCCAAATCGAAAATCAGAGACGCCGTTCTACACGCCAGGATATCAAAAATAAGGTGGGCCTGACACGTGATGCGCTTCGACGACAACCGATGGACGAGGGACGTTACCGATTGGATTCCTCGGGACACTGAGCGCACTAAAGGAAGACTACTGACCCGTTGGTCCGATTTCTTCACGAAACCGATAGAAGAAAGATATGATGCTCAGCGAATCCCTTGAGCGAGGAGGACCACTGGGCTACACTTTCACGCGATAGGGAAAAATGGAAGAGTTGCTGGTACCTGCTCGAGTCACTCGACGATCAACGGGACGACAGGTGATACAGGTGACAGGTGATCCCTGAATCAAGGCGCATATTAATAATGCATAAATCACAATTACTTTGTCATCAACGTAATAGAATAGCTGGATTTGGGTCGAAAAGACAAAGATTGATAAGCCGATATCTAGGCACGTCATTTATCAGTTACGATTTAAGTTGTTGGATGTTTAAGGAGTGGGCAAAAAGGTTGAGAAGATCATTAACACAGTCAAATCTCCCGTTGTTGCATGCCGCAAGTATTTTATTTCTTGGTACTATAAATGACGTTAAAAAGATGACATGTTTAAGCTATGTTCAATCGAAGGCAGCCTACTTAATCCTCCTAGTTTGCATCTTCATGCCCTCAGTGAAAAATTTAAATACTATCTTGGCCGTGGTACAGGGTACATGCGTGTATATGCGTCACCTTATTTCATTGAAATTAGTTCGCTTAACAGAGATTTGAGACATCACGATCTTTTCGTACTGGTAGTTAACAACCTGCCTCGAGATCTTTCTGAATCAAAAAAGTTACTGTCATTTGTATTTACTGTATTTCGCTACTGACAATGAACGCCGCTTGAAGATTCTCTCATTGTTCAAAAGGGTCTTACTTGCTGCAAGTGACCATCAACTACATATCATACACTTCCTAGTCAAGAGAAGCATACCTTTTGCCTAATTGACTTACAGGATGCGATTCGCGTTTAGGCTATCGAACACAGTAACAGCAGAAATAGAGATCATTCTTTCGACCCTCATGCGTTTGGGCATGAGGTCACCCTTGCCCGACGCTATCACTATGTGTCAAGTGAAAACGTGGCATGAAACGTGGCATGAAGCTAGTTTATGGCCGGCTTATAAGCCCTCATTGGAAAAAATCCGCGCTTTTTATGTAAATAATGTTGTAGTTACTGATGCTTTGAGGATCCTGTCTTTTCAGTTTATTAATAAGCCTTATTCTTCTTCTGATTCATCTAGGATATATCGTGCTTCTACTAAGTACTGCCGCCAGTGTCGTCTACACGTATGTGATAACATATCGAGACAATCTCCCTCCTGTATTTGTGGCGAAGAAGGTTGATCAAAGGTGACGTATGCCTTAGTTCCTAGTTCATTCATTACTTATGGCTCTTTTGCAGAAATGTCAGTATGTCAATAATTACTACGATAATGACCTATGACATACATATGATTGCTCATGTCGAAATCATGTGATTTAACTTCTTTTGATTGTTTAGTGAACTGTTATTCTTCGACGAATTCTATCAGCAAGCGTGGACGAGATGCCCTCCATACCTGATTGGCTTAGGTGTAGGACATTTTCTTGCTCAGTGCCAGGCAAACAAATCGAAGTTATCTAAGGTGAGTCATCAATTTTTACCCTTTAGGTGAATATGGCATCCTTTTAATTTTCATTCTGCTTAGCTTTCTTACTAGTGAATAACGTAAACGGTAAAAAAATCCTATTTGAATATGATATATGATTGCTCACATAGAGGGTGCTCTCTAACCCAAACAAAACCTTACGTATCTCTCAATATTAGGTCTTCTCATAAGTTTTGGCACTAGAACAATAAACACCATATTTAATAACATACTTGGGCCAGTGATAATCATTCGATAGCCGAGTCACTCCAATTTTGATGCTAAGACTGTTTTTAAAAGGTCTGTATGGAGCGCAGTTAGACAAAAGAAAATCTTGTTTTGAACGCTAAGTAATCAGCTCGTCGCTTGAACACTATAGCGGATTTATTTGGCAATGTGAAACGAAAAGATTGACCAATAAAATGACAGAGCAAAATTTTCTCTACAGTTCTTATGCAAAAGCCCAGAAGTTTTCCAGGAAGGGAGAAAAAATTTCTAAGTGACGCTGTGAGCAGCGATTTTAACTACCGCCTCGAAAAACGCATCATTCGAAAGCAGAGCGATTTTCTTTACTTATCTAGAAATTTCTTCCTCTTTCCGGAAAAATTTATAGGCTTTTCTGTAAAAGATTTACAGAGGAGGCTTCGTTCTGAAGTTCTATCTGTGCAAAATTCTTCTTTGTTTTACATTGTTAAATATCCACTATAAAGTTCAAGCGACGAGCTAATTACTTTGAGCGTGAAACATGATTTTCTTGTTGCTCTAACAGCGCTCTACATATACCGCATCAGAAACCAATTTTAATTTCAAGATTTTTGGAATTCGTGCTATCGAATGACTGCCATTAATCCATGTATGTCATTGAACTTGGTGTTTATTGCTCTAGAGCCAAAATTTATGAAAAGCCTAGTAAATTTGGTGCGTTTGCTCTAATGTCAAATTACGGGAGAACTTAATACCATCGTGTGCTTTCATTACTGCATTGCTTTCTATACCAATCGCGTCTAGAGCAGCCGAACCTTTGATTATTCTTGCATCGTCAAACTGATACCACGCTTGTTTGTGCGCATAGCAACGTAGACTCAATAAAGACCACTGTAAGTCCTTTGGCTAGAACTACAAATTCAATCACCTCCTTGATTCATGATAACTTAAATGTAACGCTTAAGCCTGAAAGACTGATTATGGCCAAGTTTTATATTCACTATGTCTTTATAATATTACCTTAATATACTACACGGCCACTCTTCCCACTATGTAGAGTGATAAGTAACACCACTACCATATTTTAGTTCGGCAACCATCAGGTCTATACCGTTCTTCTCGAGTGTTTTCTCAAGACCACGCTCAAATTCAACATATCTCATAATTGTTATCTGAGCCAACTTATCATTTGGCCTGTTAAATGGGCTCTTGTACTGCCCGATACACGTGTTTTGACCTTACAGTCTCGTCAGTCGGGCTGAACCCTTCGTCTTTTAGCCAATTCTTTGGGGGTGCTCCATCCCCCACACTAAGTGTCAGCGACGACGAACGATTTACACTGCACTGCTGTTAAGTGAAAATCATTAGAATAGCAGTTTCATAAAGAACGGCATAATATGTTTCAAAATACCAGCCCAGAGAAACTGAGTGTACAAAATTGTTGTTCTAAGTAAATCGTTCGTCGTTGCTAACTCTTAAGGTGGGGACTGGAGCACCCACAGAGGATTGACTAAGAGATGAAAGGTTCTGCCCGAATGGCGAGACTGTAAGGTCGAAACAGGTGTATCGGGCTTTGAAAGAGCCCATTTAACAGACCACATGACAAGTTGGCTCAAATAACTATTATGAGACTTGACATTAGGTTTATATTCTACAGTGCTTTTCGTGGAACACGAGCACTCTTGCGAAGATGAAGGCTGAGGAATCATATCCACTGGAGAAGCACTGATGAACAGTTTTTAGAAGTCTTCAGCTCCTTGTGAAAACCACTCATGCTCTTCTACTACACGCTTTCCTTGGACTACTTAATCTTAAATGCAGACAATTACTTTATTGTCCTACTATTTTGTTACTCTCTCTAATATTCTTCGCGTAATCACCACATTTGTTATTCTCATCACACTGTTGTGGTATTTAAAATTCAATTACCTAGTCTTGACACTCACATTGTGGGAAAAATGTAGGTTTTTGAAGCGATACTCAAAGCAAACGCCTATATTTTACACGAAATTAACGAGCACAACGACTGCAGAAAATGGGAGCAGTACATAATAGAATGCTCTGCAGCAAACTTTTCTACTGATGTCGCATGACATTGGTCATGTAATGTTGAAAAACCGACAATGACAACGTATTTTCAGAAAGCGATAGTATTGGGTTGGATTTTTGCCGCTTCAATTGCTCTCTGCTCTCTTTACACTGTTCACGGCTACCAAGCAGGAGATTATTGGAGGTAAGTCGAGCTGTTTGCGACTGAGCTATCAATCACGTAGAAAGCTGTATTCGGTGAAAAGAATCACCTTGACTGCTTATCTGAAATAGGTTCCATTTTTCGAAAAGTATACCTTGAGAAATCATAATTGGCTCACTGAGATTTTCACCTGAAACACAACTGGTAAAGATGCATCTATTTGCGTAAAGATATAGAAGTATCGGCATTCTATAACACAAAAGTGTAGTTACGGACAGCTTTCATCCTCCAATAAATCGTGGAGGCGGTTAGTGCTGTGGTAGTGATGCCGATCGATGCCCTGTAAAGCTACTCATCCTACAATCGTAAAATTAATGCCAAAGGTGTTTGTGGAAAATTCATTCTCTTTAATCCACGTGGTGGCACTCTTGCTCGATTAGTTCGAAATTTTGTGGAGATTAGAGATTTGAGTTGATCAGCTTTCAACGAAATTCACCTCCGACTCACCACGGCATGATCTGTTTAGTTACGGTACTCTCTATTAAGAGACTACAACGTTCCTAGTTAAGGGTGGTGCCTCTAGAATTGTGCCCTACCATGGATGGATTTGCCCATTGTCATTGATCCAGACAGCCTCCCATCATGCTTCCCTTTTTAGTTCAAGAGTCCATTAAGATTTTCTCGGACCTACATGAAATTTTCGCAGTAAAATCCCCAGTGATGAGTATACGAAGATGTATCATTTTTCCAAAGAAATTCCTCTAGTCCATATAAGACTCTCCGACTTCGTCATGGCCAAATCTTGATGACGAAGTGTAAGCGACAAAATGGTCAAGGTCAGCATCGATTCACAATATTCCGATCGTAAGCGCCAGCTCCTAGATGGAAATTTAATAGTTAATCACGGATAAAGTCTTGAGACGACACGGGCTTCGTGGAGGATTGACGCGAGAGAACGATTTGAATGCAATACGCGCTGCCTCAATGGATGTGGAAGTCGAATCTTCCAAAATACGTAATATATTCTATACATTCAAATGTTCGAGATGGAAATAGACACTGTTATTGAACAAACTATAAATAAATATTATACCTTTCCTTCGAGTGCTTCATTAAGACCACGCTCAAATTTCAATAGATCCTTTCATTATTATTTGATCCAACATGTCATGTGGTCTGGTAAGGGCTCTTGTATAGCCCGAACAAGAGGCTGTACAAGAGCCCTTACCAGACCACATGACATGTTGGCTCAAATAATAATGAAAGGATCTATAAATGAATAGACACAGCTGAAGAAGATATGTATTCATTGCACTGTGACAAATGGTAAGCTTCAGGAGCGCGTGTTAAGCAGTTGCACTACCGACAATTCTGTCTCGCCTTCCCTCTTTCTGTGATAATAATTACAATCATTTTTATTCAACATTCACAATGATGAAAATGGTGCAAGCTTCCACTTTTCTATCAAATTATATAGATCATTGAAATGATCAAGCAAATATTAGAATTCTTGAATGTAGTTTCTTTGATCGATCATTGCATTTACAAATCCAAAAAGATCAGTGCAAATCTCCAATGTTCGGTTACGAAGTCTTCTATCTTGCTTGGGGTACTCTTGAAAATTCTAGTATTGGGTGAACTGTTAAGTGAAGAATGGGCAACTTAGAATAATTTTCTGTCAAGCTGCTTTGCTTATTAATCTTACATTTTTTATAACATATCTCGTTTCGTACAGTCACCTTGTTTTTGTTGATTTTTTGGAGTTTTCTCATAGAATAGCTGTAATAAAGTATTTATTGTCTTAGTAGCAACGTCGTTCTATCAATATTTATATTTCAGTAAGTTTTCAAGTGCGACATATAACAACTTCTCACGAATCGGATGGGCTTTAGCTGTGTCGTGGGTCATAGTGGCCAATCATCTTGGATGGGGAGGTTTGTCATGATCGTCTTCTGATACTCCGTGGATTTAGCTGATATAACTGATGCATTTATGATTCTGTTGAGTTTAAGGAAGACGTTTACCAATCGCTTTTCACCCTCTTACATGGACCTTCTTATTTCTCCTTTAAAAACACGTCAAATTTTTTCACAAATCACAGTTACGGACCTAGAGGAGCCTCTGACCGGTTAGTAACAAGGCTACGCAGTGAATTCCGGGAGAGAGGGTGGGGAGAGTGCTTTGATCGCAGATCGAAACCTTCCATGAGATGCCGGCGAGAAATGGGCTCCTTGTACTAAGCTCATGATCAGTACCTATAATGCACGTAAACTGAAATTATTCAACAGAAGATTCGATAACACAGGTATGAAGGACAACGTACAATTTCACCAGTTAGGTTGAGACGAGAGCATGTAACTCATTTCACGCTATCATCGTACTGGAGAAGAGCTTTTTCTAGGGTTATGCCATGGTAGAGATGTCAGCGGCGTTAGCATTCTCGTCAATACAAGTTTAACCATAAATATCGTTTTACTCGAACAAATAATAGCCCTTATTTGACGATTAATGCTGAAACGATGTGGATACTGTCAAATTTGACCATCTTTGTCATTTAAGACTCGACATTAAGCTAAGATCAAGGCGAAGTCAAGGCGTATGATTTGAATCTAGAGAAGTTACTCAAGAAACATGCTTCAAGGTAATCGAAAGAGGTTTTAAGACAAAATTGCTATCTAGAAGAATGCTTCAAATGCGTGACCAAAAAGAGAGACTCACGAACTCAAATGAATTGAGGAGGAAAAGAAATGTCTGAGTTAGTAAAAACGAACAAGTCCAATGATATGAAGTCACAGTTCTAGAAACATCACTCTTAACTCTGTGCACGAGGATCTTCCAATGAAGTTTCGTAACCAGTAGACCATGTCGTAGTGGCCCGAGAGTTTTGCCTAGCTGTATCACTGTGGGTTCAATATTTTACACGAGATGAAATCACTGTCTCCTTTGCGAGAGATACCATCGTTAAAGAATGAAGAGAAAGCCGCTATATTTACAAACGAAATTTTGGAAACACCTCAAAAAAGGATCAGTTCAGATCACTAACCTGCAATATCGACGAAGATTATGACTGACTCGTCCAACATTTTCAGAACGGTGCTTCGGAGTCGGGAGTTCCATAACCATCAAGAGACTTTCGCTTGTAAAAAACTCACTTTCATACACCATTTTGGAATCGCCTGTGCTCCAAGAAACTGCCAACTTAGGAATTCTAAAACGCTGCGGCGAGGTGATAAAAAGGATCTTAGAGTGAGATGAGCAGCAGTTATGGCCAGAGCTGCTGAAGCGTTTAGAAGATTAGAAAAACTCATTATAGTTTCGCCATTGCAGACAAAGATGATTGCACTCTCATACACTGACGGAGTAGTTCAGTCACGCAGTTTCCGAACGCGGAGAAGGTCATCCGCGATTACTACTCAGATCCTAGTAATAACCACTTCATCTTAGCAATTTGACATACGATAGTGGATAGATTTGTTGTTCCACCGTTTTCTCTTTCCGGAACCATACAGTGCTATTTATCATGTGAGGAATCGAAGAACACTTGATTCAGCCAGGATAAGATTCAATCATTGGAATAACCACGTACTAATTCTCATGTGCATTATTGGCTCGCTTCCTCAGACCTGACCTCTTAGAACTGATGGTTAATAGTCAAGGAAAATCAGTAAGACCGTGTTATTCTTTGGAAGGGGAAACCTTCGCGACATCGGTAACTATTGCTAATCTGCGGATTGAGTGCTATAAAAAGTACTGTGAAAGTACAGGAAATCGCTTTGTCCCATTTTCGTCAACTGAAGCAAGGCTTTTGACTCACTTTAGACACGATAATCGTAGAAGCTTTCGGCGGCTAGGGGGTTTCTGCTCAATATACAATGATTTCTCGTGTGCATTAAAGTTTCACTTCAAAACACCACCCTGTATGATCGACATTGCTGTCGACATAAGAACAGAGGCTTCGAAGGGATGCCATCCAGTTTAAATTATTCACTGTTAACCTCCAAAACGTGCGAGTATCAGAATAAAGCTGCACGAAACATCAGAATGAATTAGAATGGAACAACACGGAAATGAAATGCTCTTCGCTGAAGCGCGTCGTTTTTACAACATCAGATATATATCACTTTTCATGACCGATTATCAGATCTCCTCATTATTTACTAAGAAATTGCGTGTTCTTTGCTATAAGCTGATGCGTAGTTCTTGAAAATCCTCACTATGGCTCCTAGATAAAAAGCAAAGCAAAGGAAGCTAACCATTCGCTCGGTGATCCACTCTACTCGATTAGTCTCGATGGATTGGGTACGAAAACCAGCATCAACCTTGATGACAGCGAACCCACCGAAACGTTGGTCATATTATAATTTATAAATATTTCGTGTCAGATCTTGAAATTGAAATATTGAAACGATTATCAAGAAAAAATTTCTTGGTTTTTGAATGAAAATTACATTGTCGACCATATATTTTGAAAAAGTGGGCATGGGGCAGTTTCGGGATGCAGTAAAGACGGAGGGAGACTACTGATGCCCGCACGAGTAAATTGTTGATGAATAAAAAAAGTGTTAAGATTTGGGAACGAATAATTTGCCTTATTTAGCATCTATATATTACAGAATTCTCAGAACTATAACGGCTTTAAACCGCTTAACTTCTCATTGATGCTTTAGGAATTATTGCGACGTTCATGGATCATCCACTCTGGCAGCCATTAGGCAAACTGTCGTATTGCGCCTATATAGCGCACTTTTACGTTATTGCCTATGTCTTCAACCTGGACGATCGGCCGTTCAATCTTCTTTCCATATGGCAGGCGGTCAGTTCAAGCGTATGATTAACATTACAATTATATTCGTACTAGTTTGATGCAAAAGTGATTGCGGTTTCAGACCGTGAAATTTGAACCATATGACTAGGCTAAAGCACATCTTTATCAACCAAAACGAGAACCATCAGAATCAGCACATTTTTTTCAGACGAAATATGAGTGCACTTTCTTTTGTAGCATAAAAATTAGTGCCTGGGTTTTGACAAACATTTGGGAAGTTTTTTCTGCATTCTTGGTTCTGGAGGTATTTTTCTACGAGGACTTGTCGAGATGTTTGAAGAAGTGGTAGACGGCAGGCACAGGTTTGGCAAATATGGGGTATAAGACGAAACTTTGTAGCCCAAATCGTCCAACATTTAAAGCGTTCTTTTGCGACGTGTGGCCGCGCTTTGCCGAATAAAAGCATTAGGTCCTTTCTGTTGTTCAAAGCCGGCCGCAGACGTAGCAGTTTCCAGTGGATCGACTTGCTAAGCATACTCCTCACATGCGATGGTTTCACCACGATCTAGAAGGCTGTGTGTAGTGGGTCAGATTTGCAGCAAACCGCCACATAGTGACCATGACCTTTTGTTGGTGGAATTTTAGCTTTGGGGAATGCTTTGGAGCTTATTGTCTATCCAACCATTGAACTGATCGTCGTCGGCACTGGTATGATAACCAATTTTCGTTGCACGTCACAATCCGATCAAAGAATGGTTTGTGGCTGTTCTCTAGAATATGAGAGGACGACACTTAAAACGGTGAAGTTATCGAGTTTTGGTGAGTTCATGGGACACCCGTGTATCACGCTTTTTTACCCTTCGACTTTTCTTCCAATAGAGAACGACCATCGAATGATGGACGTCAGTTTTTACCTGCAACATCTCGTGTAGTCTCAAAAGGATTAGCGATTATTGTTCTCGCCTGTTTCTGTTGATGGCAATTACGCTTCTCATCTTAAAGGGTCTCGTCTACTTGCAGACTTCTTGAACTATTAGGTCTCCAACTAAGTTTCCAAACCTGATCCAATAATTCAAGAATTTAATTTTCCAAGTAAGCGAAAGTATCAAATAACATTAATTAGAGTATTCTCCGTTTGCCTGGATGCAATTCTAAAAAGTGGATCATCTTCAAGAGCCAGCGTCGTTCAAATCAGTGGTTGTCACCAGGTCAGCAAAGATCACCAGCACCGAGACCAAAGCGATTCGCGTCAAAAGCAATGTTGATCATTTTCTGGGAAGGCAGAGGTCCGATTTATTGCGACTTGTTGTAAGCCGGTCAGACCGTCAACGCTGAGCGATATTGTCAGCTTGGACCGTTGCAATCAAGCATTTCTACGTCACCGCCGTCGCCAAGTCATTTTGCTTCAAGGCAATGCAAAGCCACACATTGACAAGAAAACAAGGAGGAAATTGACCGATTTGGGCTGGGAGCACTTGGATCATCCGCCGCATTCGCCAGTTTTGTCTCCGCTCAATTTCTATCTCTTCAGATCATTGGGAGCACTGGTTGGACAGAAAGAAGCTATGTCTAGACATCAATCATCGTGTGGAGAATTAAGTGGTGGGTTGGCATCGAAGAATAATGAGTTTTTGAGCCGGAATTGACTTGTTGCCGGAGCGTTGGCAGAACTGCATCCAGGCAGACGGAGAATACTTCGATTAATGTCATTTGTTATTTCGACCAAAATAATCATCGTCTTCTTGTAGCTTAAAATAATTATGAATTCAACAGGCAATACGTCATCAACAGCAACTTATAAAGCGAGAAATGGCATAAAAGAAATATTTTACATACTTATATTTGGACGTAGTACGAGCTTCAGCATATTTTCCATTCGTTTCTATTGCGGAGTTGTCGCCCATCGTGATGGTCTTCTTCAATCATGATGACGTACGCGAGATCGAATTCGCGAATCTAAACTAGCTACAATTTGCAGAAACATGTGGTTGGCATTAGTAGCAAACACATCGACTCAATGTGCGAGTGGTCTTCCAATAAGACTTTTGTCTTTCCAAAAAGTGTCAATGTTGCATTGATGCTTAACAGGTCTTCAAAAGAGATAGGGAGACGCAAATAAACCTAAAGAGGAAGCAGTTTTCAAATGGGACGGTGGTCTGTTGTGTAGATTGAAGCATACTATGTTTTCTTTTTCAAATCTCTTCAGTATACAAATTAAAGCCAAAGCGTGCGAATTCTGTGAGGTTATGGGAAATGTCGGTGATAGTAACGAATCGCTGAGATCGTGGAGAGGAGAGAAAAGAGTAGCAGTTGAGGATGAGGCCAAATGGAAGACAACATATTTGTCCCTCACTTAGGTAACAGGCTATGCTGCAGCTATGAATGCTCTTTTCATGAACAAGTATGTAAATTACAAACATACTGAGAACAAGGTGAATCTGAAGGGTGGCAGCTAGGACCAAGTTCAAGAAATTCATGAGAGAAATTTATGAGCAGTTAGTTTTGAGGTCGCAGAAATAAAAAACGCACTGGAAAATCTGTGCTTTCAAGAAAATGAGCCCTCGCTCTCCAAAGCGATTAATGAAGTGATAGCCTATGAAAAATCCAACGTTCCGCAGCGTGTGCCTACACCCAATCTATTAAGAGAGAAGTGTAAATTGTTTTATGTATATTGATTTAATAAATCCACATAATGCTTCATCATGTTCCGTAGATTTATTTCCATTTTTTAGTATGTACATCGGGCGATTCCTGTTATTGTACTCTCCTACTTCCTCGCTTTCATCTGGAGCTGCCTGATCGAGATCCCGACGATAAATCTGGAAAAGATTCTCGTAGGAACCTTGACTCTGCAGAAGAAAGTGGAACCATTATGCTCAAAACCAACGTCTTTATAGAATTCTGTCAAAGAGATATAGAAGAGCGATGATCACATTACAAACATGAAATTTTGATAAAATATTGCAGTGTCATAACAACCAATCATGCTATTACTCAAGATTTTGGAGTCGATGAGGTGCATCAGTTGATAGTCAGAGTGCCGTCAAATTGTACACTGGTTCATCGTACCACTAAAAAGGTGTTAATTTCCTCGACATTGTAGAGTCCTGCAAAATCTCAAAGATGAAGTGAAATTTGGTCACATAAAGATTGTTTGTTTGCATTTTTCATATATAAAAGCAAACTAGACGCTTGTTACATATGTGATAAAGGATACACTATACACTAAATGCTGTGCAAAACAGCAAATGTTCTATTGCGTTAGTAAAATTTCGTACACACTTACAATGAGCGATAACATCCGACTTTTTCTCCATGGCTTGTCATTGGTACACAAGTTCCGCTTTGGAACAACGCGTTGGGAACAGCGTGACACATATATCTGCAAGTCTTGAGTGGCGCTCCAGGATTTTCTATAGCGCAGCAATGAAATTGTGGAATTACATAGATTGAGGCAGTAGATTGAGATTTCAAGAACACGTTTTCATCACTCGATGGTGGATTATCACAAAAGAGGCTTCTAAAAAAGTTTTGTGTAAAGAAGCCAATGTGTTGAACAATCTCCTATGTTTCAACAGGAATTAATATCTTTTCAAAAACTTTATTCTACAACTACTATCTAACATTTGTCTAAACTTGTTCCTTTTTCTAGTCCGTGTTTTTATAGTCGTTTGATAGCTTAAGAAATGCCGATTAATGATAAATTATATTTATGAAGCGACTTTCGTATTACGTTTGAGTAACGAAAAAAAGATAACGTTTTGAACTTCCCAGCTGATTTTTTGTGATATTATATAGTAAAATATAAATTACTATTAAGGGTTTCTGAAAAAAGTCCTTTTTTTGTAAAAAAAACGCCCAAGCTTCTTAAAAAATTTTCACTTTCCATCACCTATTGCATGAAAGCCGCACTATGTGGAATGTGTTCGTGTTTCTCTTGCAAATTTACTCAAAAAAGCTTTTATACAAGACTGCTAGTAATCATTCAACAGCTTGAAAACTAAAAACTTCAGCATTCAAGCTGGGGTCTGTGATAAGACTTCCACAGTGTGTTCTGTTGAGAAAAAAACGTTTTGCTTAGGGAGTTCGTTGTTTGAACTTAACAATGGATTTTTTTTTTTGGTATAATGAAGTAACATTTGATTCCAGACAAATTTTCTCACTATTCGAAGATTTAGTATAACTAGAGGGAGTTCTATAAAAGTATTTCCACTGAACAGAACCCTCAACTGTCCTAAAAATTCCTATTTTTCAATATGAAAGCCGCATTCTTGATAAAAGATTATATAGAACACCGGAGTTTGTGCCGACGTCCAATGACAAGAAGCGCCTTGATGAGATCATAAAGGTATTTACAGGTATGGAGGAACAGAGCATACTCTGCTCTTTATTTCCACATACATCCCAGTTTCTCAAGTACAGTGATAATAAAAAATTTGGAGAGAGATATCGATGAAGTGACATCATATGCAGGCAGGATGTAGCATTATTTTTGGTAACTATTCTTTGTTTTTTGATTTTCTTCTTTGAGCAGAACACGAGGTGTTACATTAAACTTTATTCGATAGCTGACGTTTCGGCAGATCGCCTTCTTCAGAGCCGGGAAAGGTCAAAATGTTTGCAATACAATCAGTCAAACACCTCCATTACTTCGTTAGAGAAAATCACCAGACCTGGATTTCAATCGCATCAAGCAAAAATCAACACTTAACATACTCACCGCTTTTTATATGTGTTCCACTGGATGATCCAAGTGGAGATCACCGGCAAGAGAGACACATAGGCTCGTAATGCACCCTACCCATCAAAACAACAGTCATATATACTGGCTCATATCACGAGTGTTTACAAGGCATTCCTCCCTGCGGTTTATGGTTGGATTGGTCGTATTAATCCAAAATGCTTCCAAGATCTTTCGCGCTGATGTTTTTTGCTCCTGCGCAAGGATGGTGACTTCGATTTCAAAATCAACTCCGTCGTGCTTCTGTGCTCTATGCGTCCCTAGCGGGGTGTTTTGTCTATTAAGACGCTTGTCAGCTAGGTGTTCTTCTATGCGTGCATAGAGCGGCCTACCCGTTTCGCCAATATATTTATCACTACACGCTTTGCAAGAGATTAGGTAGACTGTACCTACGCTCATGCAGTCACCGTCTCTGCCGTTAGGACATATTTTACAATCTTTCATCATACAGAGACGGTCATATAAGCGGTTGCGAACTAGTTGGCGTTTTAGAGTATTCGGTGGTATTTCAATAATGGCCACCGATTGCTCTAAGCCCGCTCTTTTCAAACATCGTTTTATAGCTGTACTAACCTCATTTGAATAGAACGGGATGATAAACGGGACTTTCCTTTCAACTAAGTTTTCGTTCGGAGGCGCATTATTTCCTCTAAACCTAAGCCGAGGGGCTACGAATTCGTATCCATCAGAAGTGGCTATTTCCCGCGCCAGTTACACGGATTCTACTCTCTGCTCCTCCCCGGTACATACATTGGCTGCTGTTCGAAACATGTTTTTTACTAGCGCCTTCTTCGTATGTGAGGGATGAGAAGAGAGATAGTGAACCAAGATATTCTTACTACTTGGCTTTCGGTACCACTTCGTTATGTAGCCGCTCTTAGTTAAGCTTATTTGTACGTTCAAGAATGGAAGCCAATCGTCTTTTGGTATCTCACGGGTGAATCTTATATACTCTGACTGTTCATTCAGCAATCTAAAACAATCATCCAGCTCCTCTTGAGTGGAACAGATAATCAAACAATCATCTATATACCTACAGTAGAGTAATGGCCGGAGATCCATCACTGGTGCTTCCACTTTAGACATAAAGGCAATGGCCAGGCTAGGTGCCAGTCGCTGTCCCATTGCCAGCCCTCTGGTTTGAGCATAATAGTCATTAAAGATGGGAGGGTGCCGTGGCCGAGTGGTTGAGATGTTCGCCACGGCTCATGTGGAGCCGATCCCCACCCTCAACTCTCTTCGGCAGTCAAAAACAACGTCCTATGCAACGCCACAGTCAGGCTATCCTCGGGATTGTAAGGAGATTCGCTCAATCAATACTTTACGACGTTCAAGAAGAATACGAATAAAAGATGTGAATGCTAAAAGTTTTGGGATACGCACAGTGAAAAAAAACACTGTGAAAACTGATCAGATAAAGTGCCAAAGTCATTGAAGACACGATTAGTAGTAGCCATAAATACTTCTCGTATATGCGATAATCGATAATCATAGAAAATTCTTTTTGTTTAACCGCTCTAGCGGTGGTATGATGTTTTCAAATACGCCTATTGATGTAGAGTGATGTGCAAAACTTTCGTGTCAGTTGGGACTAGAACCCACATCTAATTCTTTCCGATAGCGCGCGCTCTATCCGCTACATTACTGGCTCCCATTTTGAAACATTTTGACACCAGTCTTTTTACGCTACAACGCGTCCATCTGTCAGCGGCCAAGCGTTAACGGTATGGCGTGGGTAGCCGCTATCGACATTGAACCTTTTTACGCTGACAGATGGTGGTTGACCGTGACAGATAGACGCGTTGTAGCATAGAAAGACTGATATTAAAAGAGGCGTTGGTAGTGCAACGGTTGACCACGTGTCCCGAATAGAGTAGAATGTGGGTTCGAATCCCATCTGACGCAAAGGTTTCTGCACATTACTGGGTGTCACCTGTCACCTGTCGTCCCGTTGATTGTCGAGTGAGTTGAGTGGGCACCAGCAAACTTCCATTTTTCCCTATCGCGTGCAAGAGTAGCTCAGTGGGTCCTCCTTGTTCTAGGGATTCGCTGAGCATCATATCTTTCGTGAAGAAATCGTGCCAGCGGATCGGTGGTCTTTTTGTGGAGTGCTTGATTTCCCGAGGAATCCAGTCGGTGACTGCTCTCATCCATCGGTTGTCGTTGAAGCACATCACGTGTCCGGCCCACCTTATTTGCGATATTCTGGCGTGTAGAACGGCGTCTCTGATCGATCGTTGACGTAGGTCCGATCTTCGGGTCGTTTCTCTCATTTAGGAGATACGGGATACCAGCTAACATGTCACGTGGTTTGTTTATGGACACTCGTACAGCGAGATACACGTGGTTCAGCCTTGGCAGCCTCGTCACTCGGGGAGGCCTTCCGTCTTTAGCCAATGATATCGGGGCCATATATCGCCTTTTATATGGTAGGCGACAAGGTACGATTTACACTTGCCTTTAAGTGAAATGCACTAAATCGGCAGTGTTTTACACTCGATTGCTCTTGAGTGGTATTTTTGAAGTATCATACCGTTCGTTTCGAGTGTTTTTTGAAACCATGTTCAAATCTCAACGTATATGATACTTATTATTTGAACCAACGAAGTCTTGTGGTTTGTTAATGAGCATTTGCACAGCCCGATACGTGGTTTGAGCACGGTCTTAGGAAAACACTCGAAACGAACAGTATAAATCCCACATATCGTCAAATGAACCCACTAGTATAAGTGGTCAGCAGTTCCTAAGAAAAAAAGGACATAAGTGCTTTTGAAGATTTTTTTTTTGAATTGTGACATTGTGACTTGTGGTTTGATTTCATGCAGAGGTGAAACCGTTTCATGAAATAAGGCCATGTCCTTCTGGGGATACCAAAATTTTCAAGATAACCAAAGGAGAAAGACCCCCTCTGGACTTCAACAACATCGTGACAGATAATCGACAACGTGAGAAAAAATCATTACAGTGACAAATTAGTTTTACTCTAAAAATGAACAAATTACAACATCCCACATACTCATGTGAAACCACATGTGCACATGCTAAAGTAATGAAAAAAAGCTGATTTCGCGTGTCGTTTGAGCATGAAAGCTGCATTTATCAGATTCAAACTTCGAAAGAGCTTTGAGTACATCAATGGACTTTTCTTCAGTCAAAGCATTCAACAAATTCACGTGTGCGATGTCCCTGAATATCGTTCACTGACGTTATGGCTCGATGACACGTTTCAGAGTGAGACGACGATACACCATTTCTAAAAAAAGTAAAATCGTATATAATATAATAGATTAGCTATATGCCAAAACTCGTTTACCACATGCTAAAGATGTTTGCTGAAATAGGACTCACACTATTAAAAACCCACTAGGATTACACTCTATGAATTCTCAGTTTATTTTCAGAAATGACCTTCACCTCAGCTTTCATAGAATTACAATTTTTCCAATTGAGTGAGTTTTTCTGAAATGAAAAAAATTCTTTTCATCTTAAGTTGTTTCAATAATGTTTCCACAAAAATCACATCCATAGCCTTTGTTGAGCTCAAAGGATAACTAGGTTCTGCATTAGAGAAAAAATTCCGCTGATCATTTGCCGCCTTATTTTTTATTTTTTCTACTGATTGATCACTTTGTCGCAATTTCCTAGCACCTTATTTCTTCCGGCTGTTTTTTTCTGTATTTATGCTATGTTCAGTCAATGTATTCTTGTTTCATCTATTATGCAGACTTTTACTCACTTCTACGAACTAGGTATGACCGTCTATTGTCGATAATTCGTGTTATCGGAGTGGAGTCGCCAACGTCATGCGTGAACGGTGGATTGGTCGGTGGCGATATCAGCGAGCGCTCGATCAATGTTCAGATTTTGGCAATGATGATAACAAAAAATGTACACCTGCTCTAATGAGACCGACAAGTAGTTGCTAGAGTGTACTGTGATCTGAGCCAACGGATTTCTCATCTTCTTGACATCGGTTTTACTTTTAAGACGGCGAAAGAAGTGACTGTGCTGTAACCAGGCTTACAGATTTTAGAAAGAAATTTACTTGACTGTGATTTTTCTTAGCTTAGTAAATCCTAAGGAAAGATGAGCCTCACTTAGCGCGCTGCACTTCGACGTTACAGGGACGGAAGATTGAAGAAATGGATGAGAAATTTGAATTGAGTTTTCGTTACTAAAGTCGTGATAGGCGACACTTAAAGGGCAAAGTTAGACAACATTCAAGTTGCTTTTTTCGCTATTGTTATAATTTCGTAGTGTGAAGATGTCTAAAAATAGCTATATGAGTGCATACATACTGGCTTTCTGCTGCAGAATGATTAATGAATAAGATCACTCATTTAGAAAGTTTTCTTTCTCAGTTTCAAATGGCAGTACACGATATTTCAATGCTTAAACGGCGTTGTGGACAAACTAACATGATTAAATCATTCATAATGAAATTTTATTGCCGATTTTCTTCTTGAAGAGACAAATTGTGATCGATATTTTGAAATCGAAGCAAATCTCGTGATGACAGGAACAACGATTGTTCTCTACCACAGGTGTACGACATTCCATGATTCGATGGTAGGATCTAGAGCAGCAATTGCTCTCGAAAATCTACACCATTAGTGAGCGAAATACATCGCGGGTTGAGTGACTAGAATAATTGAGTTGTTGCTGACCTTAGTTATCAGTAAATTCTAAAGTGCACTTGCCGAGTTCTTCATGGCGACGCATAAGGATGGATCGCATAGCCAACTCATAGTCTGCCTTGAATTTGTTGAAAGTTTATAGGTTACCCCGAATGGAGGAAATGTCCACGATTTCCTCACAATCACTCGACAAAAGTTTCTGTAAAACTCTTATTTGCCACAGTCCAATCAGTCTGACACCAATGTGTTGCCACCTGTGATGTCCTCGAAAGCTGTTAAAGTGCAGTCGCTCTTCGTCCTCCTACCACCCTTTTCCATTGAAATTTCGATATAACCCAATAAAAGTTTTCTCCTATCCTCCGTGATCGCCAGACCTCGCTCCTACCACTTCCTCAAACATCTCAAAGACTTCTTGCAGGAGATCGCTTCTGCAGCCAACAGGGTGCGGAAAATGCTCTCCGAGAGTTTGTCGAATCCCGAGGCACCCGTTTTCATGCTACACGAAGAAGCAAGTTTATTTCTCGCTGGCAAAAATGTGTTGCAATCAACGATTCCCATTTCGATTGATACAGATATGTTTGGATCTAGCTATAATCATTCGAAATTTTATGATTTGAAGCGTCATTACTTTTGTGCTAACCTATCACTTAAAAAATCCTTGCTTTTCTTTGTTGATTATATTATAATTCCTTGCTCAATGTACAAATGAAACCACACAGAAAGCTGTTGTTTATATCGAAAATAGTGTGATGTCTTCACGGGCATTTCGAATCACACAAGGCAGATGTTATAGCATACAATCCGTGGAGAAATGAATTGACAAAAATTTACAAAAAAAAATGCAGTTGGTCTAATGCAAAAATCATACTTCGGAGAATTTTAAGCTTCTGTTATGATTTTTCGCATGAAACTCAATGGGATTTGGTAAGTATCGAAAATTTTGATTTTGATACATTCGGAGCTTTTTAGCGTCTTTAAAGTCACTGCATGCTTGTGTTTAAAAAAAACAGCACAATATGGTCCACTATTTATGAAGTCGTACTGATCTTTTTCGTCATTGAGTTTATTAATGGGGCTTATGAATCTTTATTGAGCTAACGTTTTCTACGTCTTCGTCTTCTTCAAAGCCGCTGATCATCGAAAATCGTCTATTTTTGATAGCCTCTTCTGAAAAGGGGTGATTCATTGCATCATGTGGAGGCGTAAATGCAAAAAATAATTTTGCCAAAAAAACTTCCTGTCAATTTTTAGCCGCTCTTTGGATAAGAATTTGTTTATCACTTCAGTGCGGCTGATATAAGTAAAATTTTAGAAGAAAAAAAGTCTTTGTTAGAATGATAACACGAGTTGCGATTTGATTGTAGGGTTTGAAATAACTTCACGTAGACAGTTATGGACACCTTTCCTCACTGAGTCAACCATACACGCAGAATGACTTAAGGATCACCAAGGTTCGGTGATGAATTTCACCAAAAAGTTGTTATGTTACCATTTCGCCTATTTTGGATACCTTTCATTGCATTTGTTCGGGCAAAGAACAATGTTCTTAGGCAGTAGAACACTTCTATTTCAAATGTCGCTTTCTGTTTTTGTCCAGATAACTGGAATCGAAGAGTAGTCTCCCGATATCGTAAGTCAGATCTCCTCGACTGAGCGTGTTAGCATCCAGTAAGTAAAATAGCCATTGATATAACCCAAAAGTGTCTACATGTTTTTAGGAACACAATGTATTATTCTCCGTCATTTTCTTGAAATCGAATTGACGCTCATTATGAGTGGCGAAATCGCTAATCCTGGAAACGTTACGCTTTTTTTCAGTGACTGAGGTATGAAGTCGGTGTACAAATCCAATATATTAAATCGCTATCAAACGACAAGTTGTGCTCTTATCAGTGCACTTAGTCATCTGGTACTTACTTAGTCAACTCTTGAAACTGTTTCTTTCAGTGCCACAAGTTTTTTTGTCAATATTGTGAATATGATAAGAGAAGATTAGTTATTGAACTAATGAAAATGTGTCTCCTCACAAGTTTTGGCAGTAGAGCAATAAACATCAAATTCATTAACCAGAAGTAGTTAAAATTGCTAAACAGCACTATATAAAGTATGCGTCAACAGCCTAAACACATTTCTGGAATCTCTCAGACAACAAATCACTGAAATTCAGTTGATTCGATGACGACCTCTCAATCAACCTCGCATGAACGTTGGAAGGCAGCTGGTCTTCCAAACTGGGTTTTACAGACTCGAAGCTAACCGAGGAACCGAAACGCTACTCGCCTAGACACAATTCCTTGAGCCTCTGCCTTATTGATGTTCTCGAAGCAGTCTGTGCATGGCGTCCCAAATTGTACTCGTAAAGCAGCAAACTGCGATAAAAGCTACGTTGAGAGGCCATTGTGCAACAAGTATGGACAAATTTAGAACTAAAAGAAAGCTCGAAAAATTCTGCACAAAGAGGCATTGATTTGTTACCTGAGGGATTGGAGAAATGTGTTCAGACTGAAAGCGCATACTTTGAATAGTGTTGTTGAGCATTCTTGATTATATCTGAATTATAAATCTGGTGTTTATTGCTCTAGTGCTAAAACTTATGAGAAGGTCTAATGAATGGTAAAAGTGCAGCACCACCTTCTTCAAGTGGCAAAAGTAGAAACATACAAAGTCAAATACAATTAAAATATGCAAAAATAAACGTTTTGAAGAAACTCTATAAGCAATGATGTCTAGTGTGGGCTCATAGGGCCCTTTACAGTAGCATTTTTCTCGATGTAAAAGGTTACAAACAACCGTCGAATGTAGCAATCGACCAAAAACTATCTGTTTTCAGTTTTGTACTTATCTAGAACTCAGGCACTCATATGTTCCTATCCAAAATGCCACTCATAGCTTAGTATTTCTGTAAGAGTGACTCATTGAGGTGATCGCTTTCGTGTATGGTTTGATTGTTGCTTTACAGAGTGCTACCTTTTCCACTGACAGATTAGATGTCGTTGAAGTGTTCTTCCTGGATTATTAGGTGCGGTTTCAGAATTTTTCCAAGAACTCAAAAAGACATTTTGTGTGCTGTCCACCATGGCTATATTTTCCATCATGTGCTCGCACATTCTCTATCACTAATTTCCTTTTGCAGATAGGACATTGCATTTTCAGAGCTAAAGATCACAAAGACTTTGAAGCATCAGCCAAATAAACTATTTTATAAATCTCATGTTATCTATCTTAATCATCGCGGACATGATACAGGCAACAAAAGGGCACAACATTGAAGGCGGTTAGATCATAAAAGTGTACAAAATGATGATGCTTCATAGGACGCTTATCACCACACGGCTGAGCAAAACACTCTATAACCTGCTCAGCTGAATCATGCCTTCACTTTACTTCTTCCTACCTCTTCTTTCTCTGAGTCAAGCGGTTTTAGACCTCTCGGAGGTAATCTTTTGACTGTTGTTAATCTTCTTCATTTCAGTACAAGCTTGTGATGATGTGCGTAGCCAGTGAGTTTCATAGAAATTTATTTATATCCAACAATATATCCGTTCCATAAATTTACACATTCGTGCTCATAGAATATGGAGGATTTACCACGCTAGCTCTAGGGAAAATGAGAGAACGCTTGGGCTTCTATATTTACAAACCAGTCATTTTCAAGCTTTTTTTTCCTTGTTCGATTTCACAAACATCAAGTAAGACTGAAGCATATTGAAACAAAAAATTCTTTTTCGTTCACCTCAGTGCCAGTAACTACACTCAATTGTCTTTTGTATAATATTCTCATACAAAACACGCAGTGGTTGCGATACCTCTTCGAGCCGTCGGCGTATAAGGATATTTGAGCGATGGCTGGGAGCAAGTCAACACCACAAGCAGCTTTTGATTCCGATTCATCGGTTTGCTCAAAATAATCGGAGCGTAAAGGAAACGCCGCTAACTCTCCACTGTGTTCCGTCGGTTATTTCTCAGCGTTTCAGATATTCGCCTCATTTGCCGATTCCAATGGTTTGTTGAACACAAATGTCTCCCAGCAGTGCATGCTGGATATGATGACATTTTCCAAGAGTCTTTTGAAATTTATCTCAACCACGAGATCGTGTGTGAAACATGGCGGATGCGATTCGTCTCAGAAGAAAGCACTTAATGAAAACATATATGCAGTTAAACGTGAGTGAGCATCGTTACATCTTTATTAGCTGGTGCAATATATATATGTATATATGTATATATATATTATATATATGTGCAAATATATATATGTATATATGTATATATATATATTATATATATGTGCAAATATATATGTATATATGTATATATATTATATATATGTGCAAATATATATTATCTTGCACTATTCATTATCTAATGCCACTGGGTGGGTCTCAATAGCATTTTAGTCCTTTTCTCAGACTCACCTTCCCAAAAATATCGAGCATCGAGTGTGCTGTTCCATCTAACTCTTGAAGATTTCTCCGCAGGAATCTTGTAAAATAATGGCCAACTTGAAGTTCAAGGTTACTGCAGAATGAGAATTTGGGAGAAGAGGTCGAACCAGTACCTCGTTTCTTGACGATTTTCTGTTAACGTGAATCGTTATGTACTCGGGCACCTTCCATCCGCCTCTCTCAACTTTACATGTTTACAGAAATCAAAGGATTCAGAGTCGAACGACAGCGCTTTACTCTCAAGCTCAAGATGAGCATAGTGCTCTTGATAAAGATCTTTTCAGGTCACGCTGGAACACTTACATTAATAACAGGCTGGAAATGTTTACGTGGACCTACAAACTTAATAGTTAGTGTTTGTCATCTAATAAATTTCTTCAAAGCACATTCCACACCTGAGCAACTGCCAACTAGAGGTGCTGTATGGCTTAAGCCAAAGTCGATGAGAAATGTTGCAGTGCATTCGGCCTACTTAAATAACTGGACTGCCCATCTTCATAAGTAATACGGGTCCCAACACAATTTCCATTTGCAATTTCTTCTTCCGCAATCATCACTTATGGCAGTGCTCTGCTCCCAACATAATGACAGTCGTGAAGCTCATTCATGATCTGTCCATCAATTTAATCAACGGATTCAGATAATCGTCATTAACCATAAACGCGTTTGCTCATCAGTCGGATGGTTTTCCAAATGAATACTGCAATCGCTTGGAGACTACTACATCATTACTACATAATTCTTTTAGTTCACCCATCATTTGTTTCTGTTATGTTGTACCCGAGATCATCTGTGCTTCGTCATCGATGAAGGTTCACATGGGTGTTGAAAGTGGGAGAGGTTTTGGAGATCTAAGTCGAATAAATTTTCTAAATATTCAAAACGCTGTGTAAATTCTACAAGAAATTGCTCGGGAGCTTTGTGGGATGGTTTGCAGGGCTCTTTGCATGGATAAAGATCAGCCAACATCAGCGCCTAATGAGAGAGCGTTGGACTAAGTGTTGAATAGTAAAGGGTAAGCACGGAGTTCAGGGTCTGATCGTAAACTTTTATAAGAAGCTCGAAGACAAGCCTTGCTGCCTTTTCTGCTTAATTCATTTTTCACACCGTTTTCAATGCTTGTTGCATTTCCTAGCACCCGCTAAAGACATGAGCTTCTTAATAATTGAGGACCTCTTATACCAGTTTCTTCATTTCGCATCATGGCTACTTCGTGGACAAGTCTTCGTCGTATTTGTGCATAGTACTACCTTTCTGCTTGAAGAAATCATTGTGCACTGGCTCCGCATAACCACTACTCATGAAAAAGACGACGTTGTGGTCATACAGTGATGTTTGATAAAATCGTAGTGGTTATATCATAGTCTTGGCGAAATAGTGCCACCTAAGCAAACTTACTTTCTCATAGGCGTGCTGATGTGTTGACATGAAAGCTGTATTTTAAAAAAAACGATTCAGATCAACAGTGAAATGGACTTGTTATTTAATACAGGCCCACTCCTAGTATACAAACATCATTGAGATTGCATGCCATGCTACGCTGTCAAACGCTCTTTAGTTCTTGATACAGATTATTGCAAAAGAGTGCTAATACTCCTGACAGTCTTATATGACCCTGGACGCGGCCCATATGAGGTTTATGTGGAGAAATTTTTTGCTGCAAAACTGCTTACACAGCTGCTTGTGCCAGATCCCAATTTCTTGTTGTGTGCGATAGGAAAAACTATATGAACAGCTCAGAGAGTAAACTTAGCAGGTATAATGGGCGACAGCTGCGGAGACCTTTCGGTCATGTTTCATGCATCGAATAATCATTGCTCGATGTTTCCATGAGTATTTTTCCTTTTAAGTTGAAATTTCAAACAAGCTTAGAAAGACGAATGTGATTTGTGCCCTTAAAACGTCGGCTGTAGTATCTGGTCCTTAAGGTGCACCTCTCTGGATATCGGAGCTCGAAATAGCACAAAATTCAAAGGCTGGAATCCAAGACTTTTTTCCAGCGGGCTTTGAGGCCCGAAACGGCGACAATCGGACGGGAGAAGCTGATCGTGAATTTTGGTGTCATTAGTACCACTTAGGAACAGGATATGGTTGGGGTGTTGTAGTGGTAGAGTTCTGCCACGTTTCGGAGGTGAACTCTTCACAGAAGTTTGTTTCGGAGCTGCTATCTAATAGCTCTGCACACTGTGATGTAAACATTTCTCTGGAGATGTTCTACAACAGGCATTTATTATTAGTCATGTCAGGTGTGTCACGGTGAGATCAAGCTTTAATTTCTCTCTTTTTCGAAAATTCCTGAGTATTCATAGAGATCCTATCTGAGCATATTGCTTGAGGAAGTAAGCAACGTTCGGCACATTTTTGAGTCCTTCTGCGATAACAGAACTTCTTCAACCTATGACTGAATTGGATCAGCGCACCGAGAAGATTGTGAAGCTTTCACTTGAACCAAGTAGAGAAAAATTGCACTGTTAAGTTGTCAAAGAGGTACCATACTACCTTTCACGAATGGCAAAGGTTTCGTTATAAAATCAGGATCTATCGTTCCTCACGGATTTCGTCTTCTGTGAAGCGATCACATCAAATATCAAAAAATAGCGACTTCAAGAAAAACAAGAGAATCGTGTCTAAAAAATTGGCTCGATAGTGGAGGTTTGAGACACTCAATGGTCTTTCCAGTCTATCTTAAGCCTTTCAATTGGCCAGGTTCTAGTACTGCGCTGTGCGACCGAGGATCTGAATCTTCTCACCAGTTGCGTCACCACTCGATTTTCCAGGCGAGGGAACCCAGTGTGTTGTAGAGTGAGGACCCAGAAGCTCCAATTGCGATGAAGAATTTAGAAATTTTGCGCACCTGTTTCATCAATTCGAACTGTGTTTGTTGTTCACATAACGTAAATTGAACAAGTTTTCACACAGAGCTCCCAGGTAGCTCAAATCGAACGTTATTCATTGATATTGTCTTGCAAATCTAATTAAGTCATTGGCACTCTCTTACCGGCAGTTTTCGTTTCATCCCGTTTCAAAGTTGAACCAGATTTTTTGCAGCACTGGGACACTAGTTTATCTCTAACGATATCAATTCAGCCAGCGGTGAAATGAATTTGATAGGGACAATATGCCCTAATGCCTGTCTCGAGTTTTAGGCATTTTACCATCGTGCCTTTAGTGAGTGAAAAAGTTGCTAAGCTAAACGTTCTGCAATTACATCTTAGCGTTAATACTGAATGTTCAGAACTTGATGCTTTTGGAAAGTTACCGGCCGGAATCTTGGAGTTAACAACAGTGAGTACTGGCTCGTATGTTGAGTGCAACGAAGTGCAAGCCCCATACGAAACTCATTACTGCTTCGCTAAAATGCAGATTAGCAAGTTGGTAAGTATCTTTGATAAAAAACAAAGCAACATCAAGAAACACACACTTTTAACCTACGCGGTGCGCTGTACCGTTGTAGCGTACATAAAGGCAGTAAGACTAAAAGTTAGAAGACCGTACAACTATTACGTTCAGGAAATGATACTTAGAGGGAATACTGGAGAACCGAGCAAATATTGGACTGGAAATGGGTCGTGGATTAACACCAAGTCTTGCTATTGTTTTCATGTCTAAGGTGGAGGTCCCAGTTTTCAATCGTGGACCATTGTTTTACTGGCTATACATGAATGACTGTTTAGTCATCTCCTCTGCAAGGGAAAGATGGACACGTGTTTTCAACTGTTTGAATGGGCAGTGAGAGTGAATTAAGTTAACATGAGGTAAATCTGAAACAGTTGGATTACCTTCTTGAACGTCCAAATTTCCGTTTGTGGCTACACTATAAAATGGTATGGAAAGCCAAGCACCAAAGACATACTAGTGCAATACTTCCCTGCTCATTCTTTGCGCACGAATAAAGCACTTGTTACGTGTACCGAACAGCGACAAATGCTTGCACGGGAGTAGAAGAGAAATAGCAGATACTACGTTTTGCACAGGAAATAGCCATTTCAATAGAGATTAGCCATTAACTTTAGGACAGGAAAGAGAATTAGGCCTTATATCGAAAACAAGAGTACGTCAAACTTATGTTGCCAATTGGTTCGGAGCAGAGTGTACTACCGTCTGTGCCGAACGAGTGGTTAAATGATATGTCCTAATGGTTGAGAGGGATACTGCATTAAGCACAATATACCTGATATCTTGTAGAGGGTGTGGAGAGGAATTATTAGAGCGAAACGACTAGACCACTTTATATACGTTCTAGTGAACTTAAGGAGAAAATTCCATAGTTGCAGAAATACTCCTTTAGGTGCAAATAGAAGAGATAGACTTAACGGTAATGACTTTGTGGCGGTAGTTAGAGTCTTGGAGCCCAAGTCATAGACATTGATCGCGGAAAGCCCTTGAGACTCTTGAAGGCCCGGAAATGAACGGAAGGTGAGAATGTCTCAACATAATCAATAATATGGCACTCTATCTTGGATAAGTTTCCTAGCGTTTTCTAGTGTATGAGTAAGATTGATTTTTTATATTGTGTAAACGGTACACGACGGCCCTAATCCTTATAGACAGTTGAAGGTTAAGCTTCATTGATTTTACCAAATATAAAGGATAAAGGATAAGGCTCTTGGCGTTGATCAATCCCTGAGGGATGCGCCATGCATTCGACTTCAATTTTTGACTTCGTTTGAGGTGAGAATGCATATCTGGCCTTTACAATGACTCGCGGAGGCCTCCCGCTGAACCGAGTCAGTGCTGCTTATCCTCCCAGACAAGTCTGAGACCTGTCTGGTACCAATTTACCGACCCCGGAGGGATGGATGGCTTGGTGAGCCATGAGCGCGAGATCGAACCATTGACCTCGTGTGCAACGCAGAGCACCTCTAACCACTGCGCCACATGCGCTCTTCAGGATTTACCAAATATAAGAGAAGTAAATGAAAAATAGGGATATGAATAGGTATAGAACATTATATAGGTTCTGAGGAAGGCAAAATTGCTAGAACATAAAGCCACTGAATTTTGAAGAAAAACTACTTACTTCACGCAAATTTTGATTTAAGAAGGGACAGTTAGTAAGATAAATAGCAAGTCTTGTGTAGCGAATTCAAATGTAAATGTACGCGCACTAAAAACACAAAAGTGCTTTATTCCGTTGTGATTAAGGTAGCCTAGAACGCTCGTGGAATTCTGACAGCCTCTCCGTACTCATACTTCCTATCGCTGACATTTTGGCTGCTCTTTAAAAAATAGGGCAATGAAATCCAACTTACTTTTTACTGTGTTCATCTCTTTTTTAACGTGCAGATTGTTGAATTTGTCACCTGAGGGGCAGAAGAGCTTATATGTCTTGGATAATTTATGATCGCTCCCTTTACCTTCACAGTCACTTGGCTGCACGATTTTGGAGAATTTAGCTCATTGGAAAGGGTGTTTATGAAATTAACGCAACAAAAGTGTGAACTCCGTTCCCCGAGCTTACCTGAGTCTCAGAGGATCAGAAGCTCCACATGAGCTGAAATACGACTTGAATATTCGCCATCTGGAGACGCCTCACGTGACCTAATGATTAATCGAAGAGATCCCTCTATGAGACGAATGCTAGTGAAATAAGCATTTGTTGCCAACAATGTACAGATGTACACTTCAAGAAAATTTAATAGCAATTGAATTGAAAGAGGAGGCAAAAATGAGATGTAGCACTGACTACTCTTGAGCATTCGAGCAGGTCGTTCTATGTCGGTGAAATAGAAAGTATAGTTCTCTGTTATCCAATGAATAATATTCTTCATTGTAACAACAACCACAGTGCCGACGAACAAACCTTGAAAGCTTTTTTGGGCTTTGAATCTACGATCCTTCTCTCCGATTTCGTACTCGTTATCTACCGTACCAACTAGGACTATCGTTTAGAAATGAACGCGAGTAGCTAGAGTGCATAAATCAGCATTAACCCTGGTTGAGCTCAAGGTGCACTAGAAATTGCATTGCCTTAAGCTTTATATACTGTTTAGTTGAAAAGACTCTGAGTGAGTAGAAGCTCAATTGGGTTTCAAGCTAATTTGTGCTTCTCGAACACTTTTGGTTGACAATTTATTGCTGATGACATACCTGGATTCGAAACACGGCTCGAAGAATGACAGGTTAAGGGCTTTATAGTGAAATCGGTAAAACGTAAACCTCTAGCAGATTATGCATAAAAATACTCCTTGAAAACTGCGAACAAATTCAGTTATTACAGAGTGCTGATGCAGCGGTAGAAAAAACTAACTACAAAGTTAGCAGTATGCATACCAAGAAGTTGTAATGAACAAGTAAGCTATTTTACACATTACCGAATCGTGGCCAAGTCATGTGGGCCACTGAAAACCAAACATTTGTCATTTTCCCGTTAAGATTTTAAATGTTTCTGAAAACAACCAGCGATATGCATGCTTTTGACTTTTATAAATCTTCTTTCAGGACGTCCCGAAACTCATGAGTTCAGTGATCGAGGTCAGTTCAAAGATCACGCATTTGCCTCTAGAGTTGGTGCCTGTAGAGTTTCCTGACGCAGTTTGCGTTCCAAAAAGCGTTGAGCCTACGGTATCATTTTGGATTTTTATGTGAGCCTGCGATTTACCTTCACAGTATTCAAATGCTATAGAACTAAATAAGAATGTTGAATGACAAGCAAAAATTCAGTGTTTTTGCGTCATTTCTCGTGTTGTGGGCTATTCTTTCTACTATCACGGACTATGTCCTGCATACCTACAACAGCTGTAACATAAAGACAACCACAGGTATGAGCAGCTCATCAACAACCACGGTAACGAAAATTTACCAGAGCAAGTGATCATTAATAAATCTGTCACATACAAGCAAGAGAGTGCATGTGGCGCGGTGGTTAAGGGTGTTCTGCGTCGCACGTGAGGTCAATGGTTCGATCTCGCGCTCATGGCTCGCCAAGGCAACCATCCCCCCGAGGACCGGTAAATCGGTATCAGACTAGTTTTGCAGCGAGAAGGCACAGCGAGTCATTGTAAAGGCGAGGTATGCATTCAATCACCTCGAACGAATTTAAAAAATGAAGACGAATGCATGGTGCATTCCTCAGGGATTGACCAACGTCGAGAGATCCTTCATCCTTCAACCACATACAAGCACTGCTCTTACCTCAAATGGTGATATAGTGCAGTATACCTTGATGAACAACGCTTTCGTGTATGATTTCTGCATCGTCAATAAAGCAGGCGGCAATATATCTAACAACAGAATGTAACCACGTATGCTCAGCAATGTTCCAAGTTTCTCTGTAGCTTGGACAGAAGCCACGAGCATGCACTTTTTCATGTACTCCTAGCTCGTTAGGCCCTTATGTCTGAATTATCCAAATTTTTCTTTCGTAAACTTTTCGACTGAAGCTGCTGTGAAGTTTAGCAAAAAACAGAGTGGTCAGCACTTTTATCGGTATCACGTTTCATGAAAAGCTGACGAACATCATTACGGGTAGTCGCTATCTTCGACTTTTTGGAGCTATCTACCCTAACAGCTTTGAACCTTGAAAGCTTTTTTTTAAACTAAAAATCAGCTTGCAGAAAGTTTCATTCCTTTGAAAGACTCGAAATTTGTGGTATCACTCTATCTTTACTGAATTTAAGCTATGACCGCATTTCTCGCCTCGTCATTCTATTCGAATAGCGCTGTTCTTTTGGATGTGCGTCCAGCGAAAGAAGGCATCCTGCGATCACTGGCATCGATCCGATTCATCTCGATGACTTGGGTAGCTGCTGGACACACAATCAAAATGGCAGTCCAGTGTGGTTCGTAAGTAGTAAATTTTCCTATGTGTTGATCACAAAAATTACGCGAAACTCTGATAAGAAAGCACATTGGAATGGAATCGTAGAGCTTTGATTTAGCTGCGGATTAAGAAAAAGCGATTCATTGTGAACCAATTGATGTAAAGAAAGCTCTTTCGTGTCATAAAATTCAATTTTCAAGATTGGAGATCAAACTCAGAATTTTGCAGAGTCATTGCTTCCACTGATCAGTATATGGGATCCACTGCTATCGACGACATTCGCGAACGCTTTCTTCTCCGTCGACACGTTCTTCCTACTCTCTGGAATTCTTGTTGCTTATACGTTTATGAAATTGCGTCCAACCGCAGAATATGTGAAAAATCCAATAAATTGGGTGCTCTATTACGTTCACCGTTATTTGAGGTCAGTTTCTAGCACACCATTTAACTAGTGATGCATTCACGCACAATTAAACGCTTAAGTGAGGTTAGACGTCGGTTCCTCTCTTAGAGGAAGTCCAAACTCTTCATTTTTACATAATCAAGAGTTTAGAATACCGCTCAACGAACGCAACCGCATTAACATGCATTGATTTCGAAACAGCACGCTCATATTGATTTCAACTCATTTTTGGTTCGATTTTCTTCCACGAGATTCTTATCTATGGTTTTTGCATCCAACGTTTCTTCGGCATAAACTTTTTCGGGATTATCTAAGAATAGCTAACTTTTGTACTTTACAATTCAGCAATAGTTTATTGAGATTAGTTTAGTTCTCACGCTGTGTTGTAACAGGTGTGTCGGGCAATTTGATGCTGTTTAGAACGCTATCAAGACATAAATGGTGAAGATAAGGATGAAAGTATCAAAAAACTCACAGAAAGCGCGTTATTGAGGATGTTCTGTGAGAAGGTCTAAAATTTTTCGAGGATGGTAGGTCAGTGGCTAACGTACCTTTCCGCGATATCGCACGCTCCAGCAGAGCCACACTCCCCACCTGAACAATACTTTATAAGAGGGATGCGGAGACGTTATGGTAATAGTATGTGATATTTTGTCATAATCATTTTTTGTCAGTCAATGAATTGCGGCTAATAATAAATATGTAGGCATCCTTACAATTGACTATCTTTGAAACCTCGTTATAAATATTCAACATAGTCTGTCAGAATGCTCAAGCCTTTTCGAGGTTGTACGACACTGGCTTACGTACATTTCGGCGGTTTCGCCCACTTCTCAGAGCCACACGCTCACACTGAAATTACATTATAGCAGGCATGGGGGAGGGGGAGGCGTCATGGAGCTTTCAATATTGCCATAGACTGTAGTGAATGTTCATAGCGAGGTTCTGAAAGCACTCGACTGAAACGTCGCCCAAATACCTACTACCAGCCGTAATCCATCGGATGATAAAGATAAAAAATGAGAACAAAGTTCACGAAGCGCTGTTCCCACACACCCACAGTCACTTGTCTTCTCTTTCCTACTCATTATCAGTAAACTGTTTGACTTGAAGCGCAATAATTATTTCAATACTCCAGGTCTTTACTTTTGCATATAACTTATAGACTAGAATGTCCTTTGGTTTCCTAAAATCAACTGCTGAAAATTCGACTTTCAATCAGTGACTAACTGTCCTTCCATTATAATCGATATAATAAATGTTTGAGCAATGTAATGTACTACGCAATATGTAGAATACAAAAGCAATAGATGAGAAAAGTTTTTGAAGTCCAAGTTTAAGCTCATGATCAACTCCGCTATAGAGTGAAGCGAGAAAAAACTGGGTTTGAAACAACAAAGAGGCGCAATACTATCACTCCCTTTTTACGGACTTTCACCAAACATTAGGACCCTGATGGCAATGGGCTCAACTGTCCGTATAATTTTGGAACAAGTTCTTCGTTTACTCATCTGCTACCAAGGAAAGAAATCGTCTTAAACTTAAACTAATGAACAAAAAAGGTATGGCCAAATTCTGGAGTTGATTAGTAGCCAAGAAAATGAATTTGTGGTGATTTCTCGTCAAATCGATGTTTGAAAAAAACTTCTCCAGGATATCTTCCTTAACGACCAACCTCAGGGAAGAAGTAAAATATTATCAAAGATAAAATACAGAAAAAGTCAAAACAGTAATACCTGATATTCTTGCAAGACGTGTGGTGATCAATATGGACATAACGGGCAGATCACTTTGTATTCGCATAAAATAACACTTAGAAAATTTGGACAAGTACACTTTTAAATGTACATTTGGCACTAAGGCATAACGGACGACCTCTCTTAGGTGGTAGTTAGACTCCTAAACATTAGTTAACAACGTCGATGCGGAAAATTTTCGAAACCTTATCGATTAGTTCCAAGAGTCTAGGAATGATTAGAAGAGGAGATCTTGCGTATATAACGAACGATATGATACCTTATTTCAGAATGATTTTCTAATTTGTGTAAGATTCATTATTCATAATATATAACAACAAACGATGACCTTATCGTGTAAGCACTCAAGCGTTGAGTTTTACGCAATAGGTATGGCGCTACTTTACATAATGTTGTTAAGCGATTTCGATTACTTCTGCTTAATGAGTTTGGTGTTTATTGCTCTACTGTCAAAATTTATGAGAAGATTCAACATCATTTTGTCTTTTGAGCCGTGGTCGTTGCTGATAGAAAAAACATTTACAAAAGCATCTCCTATAGCGAGTATGGCAGAGACTGCTGCTCATCAGGAGATCACAAAGAAAACCTGCTTTTTTGTTTAAGTAGCAGTGTATTTATAACACGTTTCAGGTTAACTCCTTCGTTGATGATTTTCATCTGGTTTTTCGTCGTTGTTTTCCCATTCACTAACGGACCATGGAACGCAGCAGCGCCGCTGGATGATTTTGAAACAGTGGCAGATAACGTTCGATCGTGCCAACAGCATTGGTGGCGAAATATGTTATACATCAATAACTTCTTTGCTGATTCCGAGGTTTGCTGCTCACTTCTTGAAAATTGATGATCTCCGCTAGATGCACATTGAAATGTCTGTTTGGAATATGAGATTCTACTAAAATTATTAGGGGAATATACGAGTTAATACTTGCTTTGGCGTTTCATTCGATGTCGGCAGAGACTTGGATTTAAAACAGTATTCCCATCTCATTCTCATTCATCTTATGGAGAATTTCATCGGAAATCGTTTACTTATGTGCAAACATAGGAACTTATTCAGCATGAAGGATTTTTCGGGTAATTTTCCTACAGCGCCTGTTAAATGAGAAAAACTTTTTCTTTAGAATGGAGCACCTTCGTCCGATACCTCTCACTACTTCTCATGTCACTCCTATGCCTGATTCCTCACAGTGACGAGAATTGATTACAAGATTTAAATCCTTATGGCAAGAAATACACGTCCTTACATTTTTTCTAGTGAATTTTCTGAAGTCGGTTAACGTCCTTGGATAAAAACTGGAAAAATTCACAAAGCTCTTTTGAATATTCTTGAGGATACTGTGATTTATGAAAATCCATGGGTTGGTCTCGTTTCAAAGAAAGATGGTTTATTCAAGCCCGAACAGGAGTTTGCAGCTAAGAAGGTCAACAAATTGAATAAGGACAACCCCTGTAGGATGAAAGCTGCAAAAGCAATCAAAAACATAACGAGCAAATTTGCTTATTGTCACGATAATACAAACTACTTCTAAATCATGTGGTAAAGGACTTTCAAAAATTGGATCAAACGAAACATAACATGTTCAACGCCCAGATTAAAGACCTATCGGTGCGAGTTAACCTCTGTTGCCGATTACGGATATAGTAAGATATCTGGCTAAGAGGAAACCTCCATAAATAATAATACAAGTTTTAATGGAAAGCGAAGATTCAAGGCTACCCGTTCGAAGCCGTGTCTTTTATTGGAAGATCAGCTGTTTAGGAACAAGTATTTGTCCTCTGAGCACACTGATGATGCAGCACCTACTATAAAGCCGCTTACAGTAGTGTTACTACTACATTTTTAGTCAACAGACTTCTCCCTTTTTTGAGTAATCTAATTTTGGCGTGTACTTTCATTGCAGCATTGCTATTCAGTCTCATGGTACTTAGCTGTCGATACTCAGCTCTACATGGCGGCTCCAGTTTTTCTAATCACGCTCTACATTTCTCCGTTAATTGGTAAGGTCCTTCACTATACCGTTACCTAAAGCACCTCTCGTAACTTGACTATATGGCTTATTCTCCACATAGTTACACGCACCTCCCCTATCATAGTGCTTGGTAGAAGGATGTCTGTCTTTGTTTTGCTCGTAACCAAAGCTTTTCTTCATCGCTATAGATCGGGCAACCTCAAACTTGGATAAGCAAATCTCTGCGTAAATAGCAGTGCGCAACGACATTAAATAACGGTATCAATGGGTGTATTCAGAAATTAGATAATCTATTCCGCCAATTGATGAAAGTATTGAACATAAGCATTATTTGAGCGCTGGAAAACAGGCTTTGTATCGTGTTTGGAGAGTGTAATGGGGAGTTGGCTTCTGAATCATATATGTGAAGTATAACTGAAGCAGGTTTTGGATTTTATACGTGACGTATGATGAACAGGGATAACCTCTGAGGCATTAGAATCACTTTGAGAAGAGCTAGTGGTATATGATGTGCAGGTGTGGGATAGAATATCATAGTCTTGAGCACACCAAGAAGTGGGCATTTTGGTGAGTTTCATAAGAGATTAGAATTACAGTGTGACGAGGAAGAGGACTTCCGAGAGTGGCTAACTACGAGGCAGGGTAAACCACACATTATACGAATGCGCAGGAGTTTATTGATGAGTTTAGACTAAGCGCATTGCTGAAAAAAATAGATGGGTACGACAGTGAACACTTCTGTAGAATGCTTATGGAGAATGCAGGAACTGAGCTCATGACTTCGATATGCTGATAACGACGGAGCGTGAAGCTTTTGTTGACGTCATTGGTTTATGCTAGCAAAGGCAAAGGTGAGCGGTATCAAGTATGAGGGCAAAGCGATATGATCGCATGATAGAGGTTGCGACGCAGGGCCTGAAAGCAAGTGAACTGTTGTGGAGGCGTGACTGTTCGTGCAGTAGATTTGCCGATGTTAACCTACAATTAGTCAACACACATAGTCCGGCCAGCTGCAAGGAGAACACACAGCCAATTATTAGGCAAAGACACTCACGACTGTTACGACCCACTGTCCAGTCATGCTGGCTATTTACAAATAGAAGATAAAACATTTGATGATATGCAATGAAATTCGGTATGGCTGAGAAGGAATATAATTGCTGTATCTATTTTGTGAGTTGGGACTACGTAGCCTTTTGTTGTCAATTTTATTCCATTATTCCCACTGGACTCTTTCCCTCTATAGCCAATTGTTGAATTAATGCACTTTGAGTCATAGAGGAAGACTGAATGCCTATATTAGGCCTTCTTATAAGTTTTGGTTTTAGAACAATAAACACTAAAGTCGATAATGCGTGGATTACCGGTAGCTATTGATATCCCGCGTCTCGATAATTTTGATGCAAAGGCGGGTTTTTAAAAGGTTAGTATAGAGCGCTGTTAGATGGAAAATAAATTCGTATTTTTTGTACTCGAAATAGTCAGCTCGTGGTTATACATCATGGCGGGTTTATTTTACAATGTGCGCCGCAGTTCCTACACAAAGAACTTAGCAATTTCCCCTGAAAGGGGAAAAAATCTGAATTAATGACGCTGTGCGCTGCGAAATCAACGACCATAATGAAGAAGCTGGTCACTCGAAAGCTGCGCGAATCTCTCAATTTATTTAAAATTTTTTCCCTTTTCCAAAAAATTTTCCAGATTTTTTATATAAGAATTGAAGAGGGACTTGTTCTATTCTTCTATAGGTACAAAGTTTTTCTTTGTACCACAATGCCAAATTTACCCCTATATAATTGAAGCGAAAAGCTAACTACTTCGGGAGCAAAGCATGATTTTCTTCTTGCTGTTAAGACACTCCAAATAAACCTTTCGAAAATGAGTCTTAACATCAAAAATGTCGAGATTCGGCGTATCGAATAATTTTCAGTAATCCGTGTTTATTATTGAATTTGATATTTATTGCTCTAGTGCCAAAAGTATAAGAAGACCTAATATTTCCAGTTGGCACTTAAGAAAGGTGCAATAGATCATCCAGAACCCGCCTTTTGTTTTATCGAGGTAGAATAGAGAGAATTTTCTTGGCAATCGCAGACCATTGCAGAGCAAGAAAGTTTTGATATAAGAACACAAATCGCTATGTCATTCCATCCACAAAAGATCCAATCAATTTTGTTGGTCTGATCAATGGTGACACCATGCGTGAAAAATGCACCATCTATCACATAAATAGAGAGTGACTCTATAATATGATTTGAGAAGTAACGACAAACTTTGTGTAAGCGAAGATATTGAAATTACTCGCCTACGGTGACTTATTTCTAAAGGGTAGTTTCTCCCACTGTCTTTCAAGTTCTTATGCTTCTTGAAAACGTTTGAGCATATTCAGTAAGCTGGTCGCTTTTTTTATCAATAATGAAGATAATGGCATCTTCTCAAAAACTTAGTAGTCCAGGTGAATTCCGGTTTAAATCGAAGACAGATATTTAATTCTTCAGTTCTGCAACTTTCTCTTTTAACTAAAGAAAAAAAATCTCGCGAAAATATGGCCTGTTAGCCAATGGATCACATTGATTCTACAAAACTTTGAGCACTTTCATTTTATGTAGTTTACAGCGCTAATCTCCACTGATAGAACTCCGCGTCCAACGTTGAGGTTAGTGTTTCTGAAGCTGCGAATTAACATCGTCTTGGCTATCGTGATAAACTCAGCGACCTCGCTTCAATCATTTACTTTCTCATTGTCAGGCTACAGTGTGACCTCGGACAGTCGTTAGCCTGTCTTCGATCTTTGCACTGGGGTCGCCAAAGATAGCCAAACAAAAAGTACGATCTGATCAGTAGAACTTTATGTGGAACACATTAATCTCATGTTTGTAAAAAAAAATTGTGTTGGGTTGCAAGCAGTAAAGACTGGTAGGCATATAATCGTAAACGTCAGTTGGCAGCTACGATTGAGTAATTTGTCCACAAAGGAGTCTGTCCTGATGACAAAAGAGATCTCGATGACATCTAAGCACCCTATTCCCTGGTTGTCATATGTTCGAAAAAAAAAACTCTTCCTGCACAATGAGCGGTGCTGAATGAGCGGCATTTTGTCATCACAGCGAAGACATTGAAATCTCGATTAGTCTTTTTAGTATGTGACAGCTCTTTTTTAATGAAAGTTCACGTACTACTTTGTATCCGCTTTAAGTGTGAATTGTCATTCCACATGACCGCCACTTAAATTAGATTAGCCGCAAGATCCTCACGTCTCAACATACTCTTAATAAGCAAGGCTGTCGCGAGCTCTTGATTCAGATGATTTAGGTTTTTTTTTGCTTCACTGTTCTTTGCTACTGTAACTCATTGTAGGCCTGAACTCCCACAGCTGGGGCACAGGTCCTAGATTGGCCCTGACTAACAATTATACCCTACACTCTTCCAAACACTTGATTTGCTCGACTGAATTAAATCCTAGGATGCAAGTCACACCTAAGCATCCACTTCCAATAACAGCAAGAAAAGAGATCATTGATTTAACGCACATACGTACGTGTATGAGGTCGCTTTTGGTCCACGCTTATACTCTTCTCGTTAAGTGAAAACATAACATGCAGCCTCACTTTATTGCAGGAAATCTGTGGAGCATATGTGGACAATATGATTATTATTAATGCCTCAATGATCTAATTTTCTCAGTTTTATTATAAGTTGATGTTCCTTTCAATTCACCTAGGGTACGCCACACTCATACTATGCAGTGCCCGCCAGTGTCGCTTACACCTATCTAATAACATATCGAGATGATCTCCCTGCAGTATATGTGCAGATGTCTAAACCGAGGTGACATCTCTTTTAGTTCGTAACTTTTTTGTAGCAATGTTCACAGCTATTTGCAGAAAATGCAAATAGAGACCTAATAATTACTAAAGTAATGGATAGTGTATGATTGGCGTAATGGCTACATGACGAGGATGATTTATTATTCAATATTAAGGGTTTCATCGATATTCTTTAACGAATTCTATGAACTACCATGGACGCGATGTCTTCCATATCTTATTGGCTTAGGTATAGGATATTTTCTCGCACAATGCAAAACGAAGAAGCCGAAGCTTCCTATGGTTGGTGCTCAAGTGCTCCCATTCAAATGAACATGGGTTTTTCCTTATTATACTTTCTTTTGGGTTTTCGACCTAAAAAGAATCGAGTGCATATTGCGAGAACGCGTTTTGGTTAAAAAGTCCTGTGAAACGAAAGATATGGTTATTCACATTCACAGGGAACGCCATATGCCGCCTAATAACCATCATGCGTCTCATTTTATTATTACACACATCGTGCCCTATACACTTCTGAAAACGCGTCTGTTGCAGTGATTAGAGGAGCTGTGAATGAAAAACGTTAATTTGACTTGCGCTCCAGTCTCACCAACATTTTCATTACTTCGCGATCGACAAATGTGGTAGTTTTACGTTATCGGTTTGTTTTTTCAATCCTCTGAAGGCAAGGTGCTCTGCTCTTTTTCATGGTTTCCAAAATCATTTGATAGTTCAAATCCCAAATAATTTTGACACCTATTTCATTGGGTTGTTCCAGAAGTTTCGGCATTAGAGCAATAAACACCGTAATAAATAACCACACTTGATTTGGTTTGGTTTTGGTATTGTTTCAATTACACATTTTCTTGCAAAGATTTTAGTATGCAATTTGTCCATACTTACCTTAAGGTAGGACTGTCGCGGGGCACAAATGACGCATAGGGAAAATGTTAGTGAAGAGGCACGCAAGATTAATGTAGCTTACTGTGGACAGCCCAAGTGTAACTGATCCTCCAGGCTATTCTTTCCTACCCTTTAGCCTCGCGAACCGCTTTCTAGCCACTCTTTCTGCAACCGTACCATTTTTCTAAGCTCCATGAATCTTACACACTGCTTCACTGGCATTTTTTGTACTCATCATTCGTATATGAGTAGCGAGGGAATTTGCTTCCACCACAGCTCCATCTCAAAACGGCAATAGGCAGGTTGTATACCAAAATGTTGGCAAGAAAATGCGCAGTAGAACGAAGCTAAAGTCATGCAGTTTTATTTATTTTTCTGTAGAAAAAAAGATATTTATTGCTATAGTGTAAAACTTATGGAGCAATAGATTTCGTATCCATGCCTAACGTTTCGGCAGTTTCGCCTTTGTCAGAGCCTGAAAGAGCCAAATTGATTTGCAATCCACATAGGTAACAAATTTTAAAAACCAAATAAGATGAAACCTGAATGCGAACGTAGAGGCTTAAGCGTATGGTAATCAGCTACCATCAAATACCGTAATTTGACGTTCACTAGTCCATTAGTCAATATGTAGAGCAGCCGCACCGAGTATTACACAGGCAAGGAATGACGTTTTTGTTTGCACTCCAACGAGGAAAATTAAATCCATGAGAAAGATAAAGTCAAAAATGGAATTAAATCATACTCGACGCGTTTTGGCACATTTTCCGTTTGACAGAGCTTTTCCCTCAGACTTCTAATAATTATCCATTAATTACTGTTTTTCTTCTTTAAGCAAAACACGAGGTGTTATAATAAAATTTATTCACAGCTGACGTTTCGGCAGTTCGCCTTCTTCAGAGCCTGGAAAGGTCAAATTGTCCGCAATCCAATAAGCCAAACACCTCCAATACTCTTTTAGAAAAAATCACCAGACCTAGATTTCAATCGCATCAAGCACAAAATCAACTCTCAACATACTCACCGCTTTTTATATGTGTTCCACTAAATGATTCAAGTGGAGACAACCGCAAGGAGATCAGCAGCCAGCGTATGTACTGGGGAGGAGCAGAGAGAAGAATCCGTGAAATTGGCTCGGGAAATAGCCACTTCTAATGGATATGAATTTGTAGCCCCTCGGCTTAGGTTTAGAGGAAATAGTGCGCCTCCAAACGAAAATTCGAATAAAAGGAAAATCCCGTTCATACTCCCGTTCTTTTCAAATGAGATTAGTACAGCTATAAAACGCTGTTTGAAAAGAGCGGGTTTAGAGCAATCGGTGGCTCTTATTGAAATACCACCGAATACTCTAAAACGCCAACTAGTTCGCAACCGCTTATATGACCGTCTCTGTATAATGAAAGATTGTAAAATATGTCCTAACGGCAGAGACGGTGATTGCACGAGCGTAGGTACAGTCTACCTAATCTCTTGCAAAGCGTGTAGCGATAAATATATTGGCGAAACGGGTAGGCCGCTCTATGCCCGTATAGAAGAACACCTAGCTGATAAGCGTCTTAAAAGACGGAACACCCCGTTAGGGACGCATAGAGAACAGAAACACGACGGAGCTGATTTTGAGATTGAAGTCACCATCCTTGCGCAGGAACAAAAAACATCAGCGCGAAAACTTCTTGAAGCACTTTGGATTAATACCACCAATCCAACTATGAACCGCAGGGAGGAATGCCTTGTTATCACACGTGATTTTAGTCAGTATATAAGACTGTTATTTTGATGTGTAAGGTGCATTACGAGCCTATGTGATCTCCTTGCGGTTGTCTCCACTTGAATCATTCAGTGGAACACATATAAAAAGCGGTGAGTATGTTGAGAGTTGATTTTGTGCTTGATGCGATTGAAATCTAGGTCTGGTGATTTTTTCTAAAAGAGTATTGGAGGTGTTTGGCTTATTGGATTGCGGACAATTTGACCTTTCCAGGCTCTGAAGAAGGCGAACTGCCGAAACGTCAGCTGTGAATAAATTTTATTATAACACCTCGTGTTTTGCTTAAAGAAGAAAAACAGTAATTATATTGAAGCATGCCGAGGTTAGTAGACAGTCGGTCTTGGGAATTATCCATTAAAGTGAGTCTCGACCATCTCAGAACTACAGCCTTTTTGAAAAAACTTTATTAGAATGCTGGATCACCTGTATCACCTGTTATCCCGATGATCGTCGAGTGACTCGAGCGGACACCAACAACAATTGCATTTTTTTTCTATCGCGTTCAAGAGTAGCCCAGTAGATGGGCGTTGGAATAGTGTAGGAGCGAAAATGAAATCACTTTCACACTCGGAGTCACTTCTTTCTGAGACGTCTTGATCAATCGCGTAGAGCGAATCAAATGTGGCGTGCGATTTTTGTTGCTGCATATAATATCTTCGTTGTGGAAGAAAGCTGAGATGAAATGTGTAACTCTGATACTGTACGATAACCTTTACACGTTCATATGCTTTCCACGTCTAGGCTTATGGTGCTTAGGCTTGAGCTCAGGCTTAGTAGCGTGGTTAATTGGCAAAATAAAATGATATCACTAAATAACTAACAAGAATGTGCTACACGTATGAAATTTTATTTGCCCTGCTACAGCGCTATAACTAAGCCTTATTAAAAATCAGTTTACTTCAAGAATCCTCAAAAATTAACCTTTCAAATGGCAACTGGGAGTCTAATAAAGAACCTTTTTTCAATGAGAAAACCTTCACAAAGAATGACTACCGAAGCGTAAAAGTATCACAATTTTATAACAAGCTCCTCTTCGTCTGCGGAGATAGCAACTCCGACTGGATACATTGATAAACTAGTGCAAGTCATTGTATGGGCCATGCATTCGAATTTCCTATATGATTTTTGACGAAGTCGAACGCATGGCTTGTTCAATAGGTATTGATAAAAGCCACATGCTTTGTCTCTTAGTCCTAAAACAATTTTCACCCAATGTATCACGCGACAATCCTCTTGCACTATATATAATATATCAGTCACATCAATGCCATATTTTTGCTTAGCAACTAATTGAGAAGCATCTCCAGTGTCTTTCATTGATGAGCATGAACACCTTGTAAAAGCTGACTTAGATAAACCAGCCCCAATAGAGTGGTATCCGCATCAGATAGCATTTAAAAATCTTCGGTAGCCTGAAATATCTCTTCTCTCCTGCTCCATTCTTATCGTTTGCATTATCTTGACCATCAAAAACTCGATTCAATACGGCTATATGCCAAGACAGCATTGTGCCACTTATTTCTCAAAGTAATTCATTTATGTTTTCTGCCTAAGTGCTACATATTTGCTTTTCTCGTTACGTCGTCGCTCCCATGCTATCTATACATAACAGTTTGATTGCCCAATTTTGACGTTTATACAATATCAACCACAGAGTCTTTTACAGCAAATTCTAGAGCAAACTTTCATATTCAGTACTGAACTGGCCTGACCAACAAATGCAGAAAGTGAACAAAAGAATACATAACTTTTTTTCTGACAGAGTTTTTTATGTAATGTGTGCCTGTGCATGCCATGTCACGAACCTGACTCGAACAGCAAGTTTCAGATAGCGATAGTATTGGGATGGATTGCTGCCGTCTTGGTTGCCCTGTGCTGTCTTTACGGTATTCACGATTACCAAACAGGGCACGACAAGTGGAGGTGAGCGGGACTGCTCTCAGCTCTTACTTCTTAGTAGGACGTATTGTGATGATGTTTTTATAGACCAAGCTAAGTCTTATAATCAGATTTTTTAGAGTCATCGATTGCTACAGTAATATTCAACAAATGAAATAAAAATGCTCGGTTGGCACATTTTGAGCCTTTCACAAGGGGTGTCATAGCGCTTGTGCATTTGCACTGATACCATAACAAACTTAATGAAAGACTCAGATCTTGTTATCAGATTTTATCTTTTTAAGCGATGTCTCAAAAACATTCAAAACGAAAAGAGAAAACGTTCAGTAACTGCTGTTCATCATCGTAGGGATGGATCTCATCGAGAAAGAGGTTCTAGGATGCAGTGGTTAATATCTCACCACAATAATTCCACGGAGGTCTCGTCAGTGATATTCTATCATTGGGTGAAAACACTGTTTCCTATGACCATGACCGGTTTTTGATATGGAGTGCACTAATCCTCTTAGCCATTCGGAGGAAGCGAAGAGGCGTGCATAGAGAAAGATGCACGCCGTCCGGAAAGGGTCAAACCTGTATTTGGTAGAAAAAAAATCACCTCGACCGTGCAACTATAGTTGGTGTAACTCATCTGGAACGACTTCGTAAGAAATCACGAGTTGATTATTGCGATTTTAGGAAACACAGAAAGGTGGTTTGTACTTAAATAGATTTGAAGGAATATCGGCATTCTATAGCGAAAAATCGCAGCAGCATACATCTTTCATCCACTATTACTTGGTGGAGGCAAGCAGAGTTGTGAAAGTGATGCAGATAATTGCTTCTTTGACCATTCCTGACTGCCCAGGTTATTCACGTCAGTGATCGAGATCGAACGTGTCCTCAAAAAACTCATCTTTGCAGTCCATGTGTAAACGCTTTTGTCCGAGTGTCTTGGGCTTTCAGGAAAAATCACCTTCACCAGCATTCAACGACAGTAATGACTAGAAATCTCCTAAGCAGCAACAAAGCCCTCAAGAGGAAATTTGAAGGTCCTTGTGGATGCTCGATACGAGAAAACGAAACGAATGCAGTAAGCACTGCAGCTGCTGATGTAGGAAACGGGTCGTCTTAAATCAATAAATTTGTCAACATTTGAATGTGTTAAGAAAACCATTTGATTTTTTACGACCTGAGGACATAGAAAAAGACAGTGTGATTTAGCAAAACTGGTGTTGAGTAGGCGCAGAATCAAACACAATTCGTTTTTTCAATGCGTGATGAGCGGGGAGTTTCTCTTCTTAGGAGAGTGAAGAGTGCAAGGGTCATAGATGCCATACACCGTTCAAGAGATATTCACGGCGATATTAATGATGCATTCTTCGTCTATCCAAACTGAGTATCGAGACCGTTGTAGTAGACTATTAGAATCTTAAAAACTTTCAATGAATTACTTTGCTTCATCGATGCATTGAAATTTGGAAAAGTCGCGTATGATTTCTCTTTAGCTAAAGTTACCTACCCTTCTACATTGTTTGAGATGCTGTCTATGATGAAATATACAGATATATAGAAAACTGAGAGAGTGGCAAGCAATTTCATTGAGTTGAATATCTATTGCGTGAATTACTAAATCAGGAGCGCGTAATTTGTGAAAATCTTTTTGAAAATCGCTCTGTTTTTCAGCTTCTCATTTCTTCTAATACAACTAAGTTGATTGTATTCCACCAGCTTTTGAAGTCTTCTCAAGAATTCTTATCTAGAAAAGTCGTTACAAATCATTCGTTCTATCAACATTTGCATTTCAGTAAGTTCAAACGTGCAACATACAACAATTTCTCACGAATCGGATGGTCAATGGCGGTGTCTTGGGTCGTAGTGGCAAATCATCTCGGATGGGGAGGTACTGTTACAAAAGTCTTCATCTAATGTTTCACAGTCTTAGCTGACATATTTGCTTTATTTATGAAACAAGTCAAACCTCCTAAGCAAAATCCTACCAGTCATTTCCCACTCTCGCACGCGTATGTCCATATTTATCTTTTAGGAAGAAAAAACAATTATACAAATTTATAAGCACATCGCATTTACGGACCTTGCTTAGCAAAAGAGACTGTGGCTAATTTAGATGCCAGATTTCGTAACGTGTTCCAGGAAAAAGATGGTAGAAGGGGGGGGGGGATAGGGGGCTCAAGTGCAGATCAGAACGTTTTATGAGCCACACGTCAATTTAGGAAATGGATCTCTTGTTCTTGCTACACCACTTTGGTGTATTTCTTTTCTATCTATTCTCTTTTATTCTACAAATTCGTCAAAGTCGGTAATCGAATGAAAATCTCATTTCGCGACAGTTGGGAATAGCCTCTTACAATTAAACTTCGCTCCGCCTTTTATGGAAGAGAATGATATGATACCTGTGGACACATAAAGCTCTTAGGTTTACCGATCAATATGTTCTAGAAGCCAAAAAAACTAGATTTAGCACAAGTGAGCCACATGTTTCCCACCCTGAAAAAACTCGCGAAGCGCAGCAGTGGGTAACTTGAAAGGAGCACATACACTGTGCTGAAATCTCGGCGTCATTTTAGATTGCCTAAAACTTACAGAATTAGGCTGGAAATCTGTATTTGTTAGCACGCTCGCTTGCATCTGCGTCCTACTCAAAGAAGGTGACATCTAGGCAAGAAGGAGCATAGAATATCGTCAAACTTGCTGAGATAAGAAAATTCTATTCATTTAAGGCTGGCTGTGACTCCCAGAGCTTATATTGGGACGTCAGATAGTAGAAAAGTTGAAAGTGTTAAAGCTGTTGTCAACACAAGTGAAGCCACGAACAACAGTTTGTTTGGAAAGCTAACAACCCGAATATGACGTTTACGGTCGAGGCGACTCGGTACCGGCTTTCAACATATTCGCTGCTTACGCACCTTCACCAAGCTGTGATGAAGAAGAAGACGTAATGATCACTATGGACTTTGAATAGTCCTATAGAGAAAACTATGCATTCTATAAGATCATCAATGAAGAATTCAAAATGGGAACATAAGAACGTTTAAAAAGCATCATTCCATCTTTGAACAACTGCAGCGAGCATTCATATAATATTCTTTTAAATGGCTTACCGCCTCGTAGTGGCTGGGTGTTCTTCGGTGTCCAACTGCGAAGTACAGCGAGAGGTTAGGCCCCTGAGGTAGGACCATCCAAGCTGAGAAGAAGTCCAACGTCTTCATCTGTAAAGCCCAGCTAAGTGTAAGCCACACCACGAATGAGCGGCGTCTTAGTAGCTATTAATCGCAAGGTGGTAATCTCACTGTGATCCACAAAGGCCAGTGAATGCTCAAATGTGATGACGTCGTGAGGAGACTCCGGCTTGGCTTGCCTCGGTACTCCGGGGAACAAAACAGCTAAACCAGCACAATTTCTCTGCATTGGAGCCCACATAATCAGTGCGGAAGAGCCGCTCAACTAGGTAAGTAAGTATTCAGATATCATCACCGTCGTTTTGTATTCCAACGTACTATCTCTCCTGTGAAGAATCGTGCACTAACCGATCTTAACGGAATCGTACCTTGGAATCATAAAAATTGACCGCATGTCCTTATCAACACACTTTTCACATGGTACGTGCTATAATACAAAATATTTATCTGATGGGAAATCAGTTAGAACATTTTATCAAACACTAAAAGGGACCGGCGGAGCATTCGTGAGTATCGCTTGATCGTTTGATGAGTACCGTCTTCAAGCTAATCATCACGTTGATCTTTGAGAGAGTCGAAAGTACTGAAAGGGCGAAAGCCGCAAAGACAACTGTAGATTCACGAAATCTTTTCATAATATCATATTCAAACAGTGACGGAACTAATAAGTTACCAAGTCGTCTTCCATTTAGCCTCGGCATAAACAATCAGTACGTACCTCACAGCTTTTTCAGTTAAAGCGAGGCTTATATGACTTGAAAAGGACAAAAGATTGTGATTTTTGGCTCGAGTTAGCGGCTCCGAAAACGACGGAGACGTCGAAACACTACCTAACTAGAAACTGAAACCGAATCTGTGCAAGCTGAAAAATTTGGAAAAGAGACTGAACTAATTGCAAACGTGCGCCGGTAAACAATAGCGATAAGTTTTCAATCAGTCGATTTAAAAACGTATTCCATTTAGTTAAGATCGAAGCAATCACAAGACACTCGCCAGATACTCCACACGCTCACGCAAAGATCCTTGATTGGTAACAACTTAATGGCATGTATGATATCATTCTGCAGTATAGTTGCCGATGTGATGGAGATTAAAGGGATAGTGTCTCCCGAAGGCTGTCTGGAACCACTGTTAAGGATGTTCCGCGAAAGTGAGAATGGACAGTACGGTATTCATAATCGACAGCTGGCAGCTGAAACTTTTTCGTCATATCTGAAACGTATTGATCCTGGGATAAAATGTTAGTGAGAACAACTAGCGTGGCTAATTTTTATAGGACGCAACAAAAGGTCTCACTTCGATTTAAATTTAGAAAAACCACTTTCTTATAAAAAGCATTTGTTCGCTTCTTTCTCCTCAAAAAATGAACATTTCAGAAGCTCCAACTGTATAATGCTCTTCAATTACTGTTTTGCACTAGGCCAAACGCAAACCATGAATATCACTGAGCCGACCATTAAGCATCTGCATGATTACCTTAGACTTGCCAAAGCAAAAAAACGCAAACCTTTCCACATCGTTCGAATGAGTGGCTAAAGAACAACTCTTGCACACAGTATGGGCGTATGATGACCGCTAGTGTATGTGCGATTGATTTGTTGGATAGAGGAAAACTATGTATTAAGTAATCAACCAATGTAGAAAATTTTTAGTGAAAGTACATATCGCTTTATGCGATGCCAGTATTTTACAACAGTATTTTTCAGAATTTATATTATACAACAGTATTATTCATAAATTAGCAGCGTCTTGATTCGTTGAAATTTCTGCAGTGATTTAGGTCTTATTGCGACTTTCATGGATCATCCAATTTGGCAACCATTAGGCAAAATGTCGTACTGCGCCTATATTGTGCACTATTTCGTTATTCGCTACGTCTTCAACCTGGATGATCGGCCATTCAATTTCATTTCGTTATGGCAAATGGTCAGTTTAAAGTATAACTGATAATATACTTGATATTGGTAATGATATTATTGGAGTTATTGCTCGAAAGTACGATCTGTAAATCTCGGCATGACTGAATAAACGAAAAATTTATCACGATCCGTCCCCTTCTTTATTTAAAACTTGTACAAAGTTAATACTTTTTTTTATCAAAATCTGATGGCTATCGTTTCGCGTCAACGCCTTCGTCGGAGCTTTATTTAACCCTGAAGCTCTGACGAAGGCGTTGTCGCCGAAACGTCAGCCATCAGATTTTAAAGAAAAAGAAGTACCAACCTCGTGCAAGTTCTAAATAAAGAAAAGTAAACTAGGGTTATTGTTGATAATGCGATTGATGTATGACTTGGTGATTCCGTTGTCGTTACAAAGTAGACGACCTTGGCCAAGACGAACAACAACAAACTCGTATTCTTTGGAGGTTCAAGCAGTGAAGCTGTTGATAAAAAGCAGTTTTACCATTGAAACTTCTTTTGATAGGCTCTTCAGATTAACCAAAAGTAATAGATGCTTGACATCCACTTCTTATCATCATTGCGAGCAGTATCTAATCCCTTCACCTTCGACTCCCTCTGATTCAAAATTGGCGAGTAGTTCATGGAGCTGTAGGAGGGTAAGAGGAATGCCGATGTGGAAATCTTTTGTAACCACAGAGTACAGCTTGTATTGAGTCACTCCAAAAATTTCCTACCATAAAGATGTACGCGCACCTACATGGATGTAAGAATACTGATCAGCAGTGGATCAGTGTAGACGCCATCAAAGCAGGATAGGAAATAAAGCCGCAAAGGAATTTGAAGGAGATTCAGTTGTCAGAAAAATCTCCTCTCTACGGAATTTAGACCATGAGAGAAATGAAAGCTTACTAAGTATTCTGTTCTCATGTATCACCAAAATATGCACTTGAGTTGCAACATATATGAACCAAAACGTGATAAGAAAGGTCAGCGACAATCATAGCTTGTTGGGAGAGTGGAGACGAAGGAAACGTGATCAATCTACTCGATTCATCAGCTCTGAACAAGGAGAAGACGCTGAAACGTTAGCGAAGTATATTTATTTTTATCAACCTTGCGCTATTCGCTAAATCAACAAGGAATATAGGACAAGAGCGCGTTGGGCCATCTACGCTTTTCATGTACATCGCCTTCGTTTGCCAGAACGCATAATAAGGCTTATGATAGATTTTGACAACTGCACTGCTGCTTCTTCACAAATCAGTTTTATTGAATGACAAGATTTGAAAAGATGCGATAATCTTATACCCATTTTCTAAGTATTTGAATGACGTCACACCAATCCTTCCGTAGGTTCAAGTCCATTTTTCAGTATGTATATCGCACGATCCCTGTTATTGTACTCAGCTACTTTCTCGCTTTTATTTGGAGCTGTATGATCGAAATTCCGACAACAAAGCTTGAAAAGCTGCTTATGGCAGCTTTGATTCCTCAGAAAAAGGTGCAACCAATGCACTCAAAACCCGTGTCTGCATGCAATCCTGACAATGAGAAGGAAAGCGACGACCAAATTCAAAACTTGAAATTTTAATGTTAATTACAGTGATGTAAATTTCAGTTACGCTAGTATTAAAGCTTTTTAGAGGTTTATATTGTCCACTAATTGATAGATCACAATTGCTATGGCATAATCAACTTGTTAGACCTGTCTCATACAGAATTGTATATTTACTTGATGCTGTAGCACTCCTTGATTACTTATGGATAGATTGAAATCTGAATTCATGAACACTGTTCTCTGCCGCTATATGAACATGAAAATGAACGAATGTGTGTTGAAATGTATGTCATACACAGATTCAAACGTTGTTCTCGTAGTCCTACACAGCCAGCAAACTATTCTTGTTTTCATACCATTCTACCGCATGAATACCTTTTTCTATCGTACCCATTTTTCAAGTCAAGAAGACATGACTTCAAGATCACCACTAGCCAGTATAGTCGAATGCGTGGGCGTAGTGTCGTATAACATGACATGGTCAGTAAGATACTAGACTCCTTGATGACAGCTGCAAGAGGATCAGAATCAAGCGGTGATAATATATCCAATACCTATGTGGTGTCAAAACAGGCGTCAGTAGCGCAACAGTTTGAGCACGCGCCTTTTGATAAGGTCAAATGTGGGTTCGAGTCCCACCTTATGCAAAACTTCTGCACATCACTCTACATCAATGAGTATAGTATAACATCATGCCAGAAGTAAAAGTTGTAAATAAAATCAATTGTATTTAATTATCCAATGCCCAATATCTGTCAGCGTGACTGGGTTCATTGTCGACACCGATTACATGGGCCAAACCGTTGACGATTGATCAGATGGAAGCTTTGTAGCGTTGGTGGCAAAAGTACAGGCGTTGACATTGTAACGGGTTAGAGCACGAGTTCTCGGATAGGGTGAAATGCTGGTTCGAGTCGCGCCTGACGCAAAATTTTGCACATCACTCCAAATCATTGGATATACTTTAACATCATACCATCGCTTAAAGCAGTTAAGTAAAAAGAATTCCAAGTGAGAATATAGTTTTATCCAAAAAGATCAACCAGAATGTCAGCCACCTTCGTGCATTATCGGATCTGTGTTCAGCAAGATCAGTACAACATGTTCTACATTTGTGGAAGAGCAAAACGAACGGAGCCCACCAATCCACTTTTTTTGAAGATTTATTTCGCCGCACAGAGATTCATTGGTGCCTTTTTTTGTAATCATCTATAGCGTATAGTGTCAAAAGTGTCACATATAGTCTGTTAAAGACCATTCTATTTGTTTAGCTATTTACAAAACATTTTGTAAAATTTCTTCCATTTATTAAATGTTGACGTTCTGTAACCCATAAGTATCTTTCATTACCAAAAATCATTGAAAAGGCTCTTTGACAGAGTTTGACTTGAAGAACAATCTATCTAACTGTGCCATCACAACCTCGGATGTTTTATGTTATGTATTATGTAGACAGATATTTATTTTATAGCAAAGTTTTACAATTCACAGACACACTCTCAACTTTTTCCAACATAGAATAATAGGCGTTTATTTGGAATTCAGCCCCTAAATGTTCTTAATTGTGCTCAATATGGTTCTCATGTAGAAAAAAATGCAATGCAGAGCTGCCATTCGGTCATTTATGTTCACGAAGACATTTCTTATCCGTTAGTTATACAAGACTTTGATTTTCATTGATTGAAGATACTGGTTATACTTTTGTTATAGGACCAGACATTCAGTTGCAAGTACTACGGAAATGTTACACACTTCTGCAGTCATTGTTTTTAAGTACTGCATCACTTAGGAAATAGGTATCCGTCAACCTCGTGAGCTCGACCCAGCTCCATGTTACTTTGTAACTTCATTGAAAGTCACTTTCACTTGCGCGCGCTTTTTCAAGTGCTGACAGCTCGTTCTATGCTTACTCCTGCAAGAACATGGCCTCCCTCTCCCAAAATTTGTGTAATGAAGGTGTTAAGTTGAGGGAAATACAGTGTGGCTCGTACTCATCATCACTGCCCTGTTATAACATTGAGAAAGAACACCCGTATTTTCGCTGCTCTTGTTCGCAAAGTTATCGGCCGTAGACTCCTTTAGTTTTAAAGCTTTTCTTTGAAAGCATAAAAAGTGCTTTGGAAAAGTTTGTCTTATTACAGAAACTGAATTAGTAACTGTCCATTTTGCAAGAAACAGAAAGGAGTTGTCGCAAGTGTTATGGCACCACTATTTGCTCACTCACTGCTGACTTCATCATTCTCACATTCATTTTCGTTTTTCAGCTCATTTCTTCAGACACTCTGGCACGAAGAATGCCTCAATGTTTTAATTTTCTTCAGTCTCTTTTGCTCATGTAGCATAGCGTGTAAGTCCGAATTACACTTCAAATAATTTGCAAGAAAAAATAAGGAACAGTCAGAAATGTCAGGATGCATTCAAATGTGATGAGGATGCGACTGTCGAAAGCAGACAACACCGTGGCTAGATGATTGACAATTTTTTCTCACCTCATAAAAGATGGGCGTTTTCAAAAAAAAAAACCAATAGAGGGGCATATAGGATGAGTGAAATACTCAAACCTTATAAATGGGTGGATAAACTCTGGGGAATAATCGATTTTTTGGCAAAGTACACTGAAAAGTTAACTTCTGAGGTACGACCGACAGTATTTGTTGATTTCTCAGATTTTCGTACCGGATTAATTGACACTCGTGACACTCACCGCGTAATGTAAAACCCTTCGGGAACCAGGCGTTCACTTCATTGTGCACTGGCCCTTTCGTCGTTTCTACGTCGGACATACATTCTTCACCTGGCTATCAGTAGCTTCTACTTTTGCACTAACTGATAGCTGAAAAATTGTGTTTCCAGCACTAGACTTGATTCTTGGAAAGAAATTTCTTCATAGGCTGTAGCAGTGATACGCATATTAAAAGTCGCCTCCGAAGTGCCAGTGCGTTCTCCATTGGTATTGATATGGCTTTTCGCCAGACAGACTGTTTTAGCAGAGTCTTAGTAGCCGTCCAATAGCTTAATGATGACGATTTTAATACTGCTCTTAGTCTCTACAAAAACGTTCTGATTGGGCTGTAGTGACGGCGAAGAGAATATCATACTTTACACTTGACACGCATTTTTTGCTCGGCTAAAATTTCTGTTTGACTTTTCGCCAAAGTTCTGTAACCTTCTGATAACACATATTTTGATTATTTTATAGCCGGATCGGGTTTGAAAAGGTCTTTATAGAGCGCTGTGAGAGCTAGAATAATATTATGTTTCACACTCGAATAGTTAGCCCGTTACTCAAGCTTAACACTGGGTCTATTTGGGTATATAAAATGATAATGAAAATCTAACATCTAGAAAACGATAGAATGAAGTCTCATGCATAACTGCGTGAAACTAGAAATTTCTTTGAGATGGAGGAAAAATTTTCAAATAGACAAAAATTTTGCCCGTTTGGGGAGTTAGTTGAAATAGCTACGTGTAGCATGATTTCCGTTGATATTTTGAGCTTCTTCTTTTGCTTCAAAGAAATTTCTAGATTGCGAGAAAGTGTAAGCCTTCTCAAGGTTGTTACGTTTGATATGGTAGCGTTTTAGAAAGGAAACTAAAAAAGTTTCTCAAGCACCTGATTTGTCCGCGAAGAACTTAGAAAGTTATCTGAAGATTGCTGGAGGATTTTTTCTCACACGCAGCAAAAGACTGATTAGGTGAATTTACAAGTGACAATGAATCTCAAATTTTTCACTACCATCGGCTATTCTAATCGTGCTGATAAGGTAGTGGAGGAATTGGACTTATTACTGTGAAAATACTTTCAGTTGCGCAAGAATAGGCAAGTTGTATGCTAAAATACTTGTTTGAAAATGCGCTATTGAACAATAACAAAATCAGCTTCTGGTTTACAAATTTAGTGTTTATTGCTCTAGTGCCAAGACTAAGGAACGACCTAATATACTATACAGTTAATAAAAGTCTAGCACCTCATTTGCGCTAATGCTCGGCGTTGATTCCTTCATAGAGGATTAATAGCCTCAAGGGCTCGGCTGAACCTAGGGACTGTGCTGCTGAGGAGTCCAGGTGAGACGAAACAGGCGTCTATTTAGCACTCAGACCTCAACGGCTCAAAACATACTATACCATTATCAGAGTATTATTGTTTTGGGCGGGGTCTATGAAGAAGCGGTTGATTGGATAGGTTAATGAAAGTGTGTAACAGCTATCATTTCTCGCAAAAGCCCTGTGAAAGCTTCTTCCACCAATATGAATGACAGGATGTGTGCCAAGTTGTTGGCAAGCCATGTGGTTTGTCGTCTACAACTGGTCTGACACACAGATGACTGGCACAGGCTATTCTCCTCGACATGGCTCATTCCCGAGTGTCAATTGAGATATTCCGGCGTAAGTACAAATCTGATGAACCACGAATCTCGTCGTCCCACTATACAGTAAACATGTGTAAGAAATTTTTAAAAATATAGAATTTCAATTATACGTCGCTGCAGTAAAGGCCGATTCCTTTTATCAGCAAGCTAAACAATTAGTCTCTTTTTCAGACATTCTGTTGATCCGTCTTCACAGCGTTTTTTTTTCACTGTGTTTATCCCACTATTTGTGGCATTCACCGTCGTAGAATTCTGGTTGACCATGTCTCCTTGCAATCTCGAGAATAGCCTGACAGTGGCGCTCCATCAGGCGTTGTTACTGACTGCCGAAGAGAGTAGGGGGGGGGGGGGGGGTGGGGGTGGAGATGGGCTCAATGCAAACCACGACGAGCATCACAACCACTTGGCCCTGGCGCTTCCTAACTATAATTGGCCTCACTTTGACCAGATGTTGTCGACTGACACTTTGACCGCTGTCGATAATGTAAAAAATAAGGACAGAACTCTCGGCGATGATCAAGCTCTTAGGGATGTGTCACGTAATCGACGCGTGATGAATCGTGAGAGCGGGATCGAACCATTGACTCCGTGTGTGTCGCGAGGCGTTCTCTAACCTCTGCGACATATGCATCCTTATATATGGTTATTTATAATTGGCTAAAGCTAAACATGGATAAAGGATAAAGAATAAAGGATAAAGCTCTCAGCGCTGATATCCTTGAGGTAGGTGCTAAGCAATGGTCTTCAATTTTCAACTTCATTTGGGGTGATTGAATGCATATCTGGTCCCTACAATGACTCGCGGTGGTCTTCCGCTGTATCGAATCACCTCTCCCTATCCTTACAGGCAGACCTGGAAGCAGTCTGGCACTAGTCTACCGACCCCGGAAGAATGGATGGCTTGGTGAGCCATGAGCGCGAGATCGAACCATAGACCCTGTGTGCGACGCAGCCCACATCCAGCCACTGCGCCATATACGCTTTACTGTTATCGGACCAATCAGATCACATCAGTCATATCGCAGATCAATCAATAACCATGGTACGCTTGGGTCGCAGATCAATCAATATCCGTTATGGGTAGGCGCGCGCCGATTCGCGCGTCAGCGCTCACAGTCTTGTGTCGCTGTAGCCGCGCCCGGTCGCTTGTTGACGCGATGTCAATCAGCTGAAAATATTATTTAATTACAATGATTTTTTATTTTGCTCTCTCAAGTCGTCGTGATCTTCGTGAAATTTTATTAAGGGCGATTGAAATAGATGCTTCAACCAGATCACAATTGATTTCGTGAGGCATAAATGGTGCAATTTCGTACCAACGGAACACTGCGTCTGTACTAGATTCTACCTAAATAACCGGCTTTTTGTCGAAAAACACTTCAGCGAGGGAAAAAGTCGAAGTAAATTTGAATGGTGATTATCGATTTATCGATTTATCGATTCCTGGCCGAACCCTCCTGCAAAGGCACCAGCCTCACTATCCATCTTCTCAGTCATAATCCAGTAATATGCCTCTTTTTCTAAGATTCAAAAATATGGATCAATGTGATAAAATTTATCTGAGCGGCTGACAATCCGACAGATTCCGCCTTTCTCAGAGCCTGGAACGATCAGGTCCCCTTTCTTTTCCCTCCCCTCGGGGCAGCCAAACACTCCCTCCATCAGTTCCAAGAAAACTTCCTTCTTCTTCACTTTCTTCCTCCGATTGCCGCTTGACTTCCATGGACCCACTGGCGTGCCCAACACCTTCACCTCTTCTGCCCGAGTGGACGCCGACTACAGATGCTTTTCGTTGCGGGACCCACAGACAAGTTTTGCAGTAATTTCCGTGCAGTCTGCGCAAGGGTATTGACTGTTTTTTGATGTTTATGTGTGCAAGTGTGTTGTCAACATCGAGAAACAGCTGTCAATACGCGGCGCAGATCGCATGCGAATCAATCCAAAATTAGCTGAAGGTCCTGAAACAAAAAATAGCTGTAGTTGGTGTCCATCCGGGGCAGGAGAGGTGGAGTCGTTGGGCACGCCCCTGAGTCCACGGAAGTCGGCCGGTCAGATAACCTGGGACGATCAGGTTGCCTAATCTCATAAGGTTTGGCGGATTTCGCTTCTTCAGAGCCTGGAACGATCAGTTAGTCTATGCCCCTTCTCCTCCTCCTCCTATCCTACCCTCCAGGCAACCAAATACTTCCTATATCAGTCCTACGAGAACTTTTTTTCCATACTTTCTTCTTATACTATTTTAGCTAAGATTCCACAAAATGTACAAACTTTGCCCGATCGATCTCGACTCGTGTAAAGTCGCCCATTTGGAGATCAATCAGGAAATCGATGATAGATCAACGTCACCCTACGGAGTACAGCAGAAACTATGCAGGTGACAGGGACCTTGAGGGACTTATTACAAGAAACTCTTCATTTTTGAACGTACAACCCAAGAATCAGCGATATTGATTGATTGTCGGGGTGAGGGAAGGTGTTCTAGAGATTTCCTGTCAACTTTTTCTCGCTACGGGATCTTGGTGGCGCCACAGCGAAGCCTCAAGGAGATCATGGCAGTCGGACGAAGCGATTGTTTCTCAGATGCAACCATCAATTTCGAAGCTTGGCTCACCAAACAGGCTGTCACGGTAGGCGCTGAACCCCTGGTTTTTCTTTTGGAATTGATATCGATTTGGTCGTGCTGTCGTGTAGATCAAGGCGATCAATCGAGCCGACTGCCTGTCTGTCGAGGAGTGTGTTCGATTCGCGATCGTCGTCTGGCTCGAGTCACATCGATACTATCGATGCGGCAGTGATCTGATCAAGGGACCATTCCTCGGAGCAGCCGCCTCCTCAAAGCATACGAAGATAGGTGAGTCCTTTTTATTGATTTTTGAACGAGTTTTAGAAAACCTCTTATTAACATCCTTAGAACCTACAAGGTCTAGATCTACGAGAATTTAAGGAACCTATAGTTAGACGGCGGCGAGTATAAAAACCGATCTCACCAGCTGGACAGAAACTTTTCAAAGGAATGTCGGCAATTATTCGGAAGCCCAAATCTCTGGCTACAACCCCATGTCGCCGGGTTTTTGAAACACCCTCTAACGCTGTAAAATTTTAGATAGAATTATGTTCCATATCCACCGTGCTCCTTCATTTCTGTACGCGTCTGATCACTGGAAGCGCGAAAAGCGTATCAGGGTGTAGAGAATTTTTCATAGTATCAGAATCACATGGTTTAATCTGAAGTTTCTGGCGATGCGGTGAGAAAATCTCCAACTGAAAAACAATATTTTTTAACTCGATCGATTGCCTCACTCCTCCCTCCTTCCTCCACTCGCTCCCTGAATTAACCGATAAACGAGGTTATTGAAAAAGTGGATCTCGATCAGGTTTCACTGCTTAACATTGTTTCCATCAAATAAGCACAACGTTGGAATCATGGGGGGCTTACGATTAAATGATTACTAATAGTCTGAAGAAAGAGCTGGGTCCGAAAAGGTTTATTTGAAGCACAAATCTTCTCTTTCTCTCACAGCGCTATCAAAATAGCTTTTCCCAAAGGCAAACATAGTTTTGGTTTTCGAAACTTATGCTATGGAATGAATATTAGCACTCTAAGGAAAGAGCTTTGTCCAGCGAAATATAAGAGATAAGAAAAATCGTGTGATCGCGTAAGACATAATTTTATTATGAATTTCACAGCGTTATAAAAGCATGTTATGGAAAAAGGGCTACGAAGAGCTCTAGCCAGAGATTCAAGCTTTCGAATGATTACTAACACTCTTAGGTAAAGTCCCTGTCCAGCGAAGTGGAATCGTTTTTGAATTTGTCGCCGTCTAATATATGAGTATTACGACCAGAGACGGGAGTTGAACCCGCATATAAGCCATACAGGGGAGCGTGTTACCACCATCCCACGGAAGCCACTGCTTATTCACCACTCATTCTTAAACATCTCGCTAACATAGTTACCAGCTACCAACCATCAACAGGTTTTGGTCAGGTGAGCAAATATCGCTTTCTGAACCCAGTGAAACTGACAGCCATTGTATATATATATATATATATATATATATATTATATATATATTACTTAAGTGAACTGAGTGGTGAGCAAATATTGAAGAATAAGTGGTGGGTGAGCGGTGGCCTCGGTGGTGTAGTGGTAGCACGCACACCGACATGGGTGATTTGCGGGTTCAACTCCCCTCTGAGATCAGATTTCTGCTCACCATTCAATTTTCTTAGGTACATTTTAGAGCATAGATCCTCAAAGGTTTTCATGCTCGACCATTTTTATAATAAAGAATCTCGTTATTGCTTTGTTTTAGTGTTCACTGTTCATTGTACATCTGTTGGTGAGGTGATTATTCGTGTTTCATCGGAAACCGTACGTCTCCTTCCATTGACAACCGCCGCTTCTCAGCTGCTTAGAGGTCGTTCAACCGAAGAGCATCGCTGGGTCTTTTGCTTGCCTAGGTAAGTTTCCGACTAGAATAATATTAAACTAATACGGAGTGTATAATCACTTGGAAACCGTCTATGCTTCAACTTCGACATAATGGTGGGGATTATGCGCATTCGGAGATTTGGCGCTTGGGGTAACTCATTGCGAATTCAAGGAATTTGGGTTCTTTTCCGTTAAACGGCTTGGGATGAACAAACGAGCCTATTCGCTGAACAAGAATTTTTCATTGAAGTGTTTGTAATTATTGAAGCTCATGCTCAAGGAATATGTGTGCCGCAGTGGTTAAAGATGCCCTGCAACACACACGTCGATCTATCTAGAGTTCGATCCAGCTCTCAAGGCTCATCATGCCCTTCCGGTTCTCTGAGGCCGATGATTTGATACCAGAGTTGTTTGGGAGGATAACAGCACTAACTTGATATGTCGATAGCCGACCGCGAGTCACTACAAAGGCCAGATATGCGTCCAATTATCTGAGAAGATGCTACGAATTGAGTCGAATGCATGGCGCATCCTTCAGAGGCTGAGTAACGTCGAGAGCTTTGCCTGGTTTTATCAGTCCAGGCTTGTAATGATGAGATACAACATATTTATGTTCTGAGTTTCTCTGTAATATAGCGTTAAGTCCCGCAAGTAATTTTTTTACTGCTATAGCGTAGTAAAAATTTTCTTTTCAAAAACCAAGTATATCTTCAAAATTTTAGATGTTCAAGCTATCGAATGATTGTTGAAAGTTTTTACAAAGCAGATGACGCGTTTTGGTCAAGGGGCTGAGACAAAGTGTCAATAATGAAAGTGATCCAAAAGCTGTTTTCAACGATTTCTTCGAGATTATAGGCTTGGTCGAGGGCAACTCGTGGCACAGTATCGTCGAATCCCTGACGATTCCGCGTTCGCTAACTATTCAGAAATGCGAGCGTATTGGAAGAATTGCGTATGTTTTCATTCTGAGTGAAAATCTCAAAACTGTGCTCAATTTCTTCTAACATTGAGGAATATACAAAGTGTTCAACCCCAGACAGAAGTTGGACCTGCGTTTCGCTCATTCCGAGACCGAGTAATGCCACTGCACCACCGAAGACACCGCTTTGCTACTACTCTTTCTTCGATGTAGACTATCGAAACTGCGAGAAAAACTGCGACGCCAAATTTGTTAAATGTTGTTTTCTGACACCGTCGATGGTTTGTAGCGAGAAATCAAAGTCAGCAGAGCGGTGGCCTCGGCGGTGTAGTGGCAGCACACGCCTCCGACATGGGTGATGCGCGAGTTCAACTCCCGCCTATGCTCAAAAGCTTTGCATGTCGCTCAACATTCATTGATGTATAACCGGACTCTCATAGCATTGTCAAATAGCTGTAAGAATGAAGAGGTTTTCATGAACTGCGTTTTATTTCTTCCATAACAAATATGCGTAATTCTCATTCAGCATGGATACGATTTGCCTTTGGAAGAACCAGAAACTTACTACGATGTGTTGTTCAGAGGATTTCGTAGTGCATTTCTGTGAGTGCCTCGGTTTTATTGGTCTCGACGTGACGTTAACGTTTCTATTTTCATGTTTTATTTAGATATCCAGATTTTTGTGTACTATCCTCCGAGCCGGTACCCGTTCATTTCCGTGAAGATTACGTTACATCCGCTGCTGCTATAGATGACTTCTTACTAGTTTTCGCTAGCCGGAAGCATTTCATCTGTATGGAGGAAGTAAAACGTGACTGCTTTCGTTCATATACACTAGTTTTATGTATACTTTTCAGTGACATTATTGTTCAGTGCCAGCTCTTACACGTCTCTCTCTTTCAGTTTCCATGGTTGATCCGAATGTTATCGGTTTTGTGCGGTCGCTTTCGCGGATCATTATCTTATAAGAGCAGGACCTCATCTGTGGTGGGCTTTGAGTCTAATTCAAATTCTCTTGATGTCTTACAATTATTATACCTCTATAGAGCTATCGTTTATGAGAAAGCTTAATATATTCAAATTCTTTTCTCATGAAACTGTTTCCTCGAGCATTATCTTTGACTTTTTGCTATTCTTTGACTAATATAGTTTGGACCTCAAAAAAAAGTAGTTATGCGCAATCGTTTGAGACATTATAATCAAGGGTTAGGTAACCTCTGATCGACTGCTAGTTGCAAAATGGTGCAGTAATCAATATGACCTATCCTTTGAGAACGGAGCATCCACGAAAGTTTTTGTGGTCATACGACAGCTTGAGGGACAGCAATCTTAAGTATGTGATTTTCTGCAAAACGGGCTTTTTGATGCGCCTTCGCAGCAAATATAGTGATATATCTAATCTCTGTTGTTATTATTTGAGCTTGAGCCACTAGACAGATTCTCTTTAAATCTTTAGAAGACATTCGATAGCTTCAATCCTGATAATTTTGAAACAGTGTTTAGTGTAACATCAAAAAGATTACAACAGAGCGCTGTTAGATTGAAAAGAAATTTGAGTTTCGCCTTTGGAATAGCTAATCCGTCGCTGAATTATAGCGGATTTAGTTGATAATGTGGAGAAGATTTTCTGTACCTATAGAACGATATGACTAAGTCTTTTCTGCAATTATAGTGTAGAAAATCTCAAAATTTCGCCAATGGGGATGAAAAATTTCTGAATAAATGCCTGGAAATCGCTCCATTTCGCGGCTGTATTGGAATCGCTGCGCGCAGCGTCATTTTTGAGACGCGCGATTTTTCGTATTTATTTAGATTTCTCTTCAATATTCTGATATTCTGGTATACCGCAGTTTGTATGGAATGAGATGATTTTAAAATGGAAAGATTCGTCGTCATATCTCTCGCAGAACTTATTTTAGTTTATTAGGTTCCATTCACACTATAATTACGTAGAAAATGCGCGTTTTTCCACACACATAAGAATTTATATATGCATGAAAAGCATATGAGAGTCGCAGAGTAATTATCAAAGTATTCCGAAAAACATAAGAAACTTCCAAAACTGAAAAAAAACCCTCAACCAGATAACGAGAATCACTTGTCACTTTGCGCTTCGCCAAGCTATCTGAATTATTGTCTCCAGTGTTGACTGTCTTACTTTCAAGAAATGAATTTGCAAATTCAGAGTCGTGCTCTCCTTCCAAGAAGTTTCATCTCATCGCCTTCCAAAAAAGACGTCCAGATGGAAGATAGGGCAATGCGACTTGCTAGCGGTATGCTTGAAGTTGTTCTGCTCTGATGAGATATTTTTCAGGAGGATTTTAATAGCATCACTGGTTCATTTGTTTTTGACTCACTTTAATTAGGTGTGGGATAAGAGAAGTAGCTGTTTTTGTAGTGTAGTTGTAAATATATGGAAGGATAGAGATGAAGCTCTCGGCGTTGATCAGCTTTTAAGGCGATGCACCATGCATCCATTGAAGGTGATTGGACGCATATGTGACCTGCACTCATGGTAGTCTATCGATGCATCAAGTCAGTGCAGCTCCGTCCCATACAAGTCTGGCGCCGATTCGCCGATTTTGCAGGCACGGAGAGCTTCGTGAGCACTGGGACCGGGATCAAACATCGATCACATGGGTGTAGCAGTGCAGCTCTAACCACTGTGCCGCGCACTCAGCCATATACCAACTTTGGCTGACACTGTCACGACGGAGCTCAATCTTGAGTTTGTTGCATATTGAACGACGGCTGATTTTTCGGCGTCTTCACTGCGACATTTAGGGACTCTACACTGATCATTTCACAAGATTTGCGTGGACCCGCATCCTCCTATTGGAACTTTCGTTCTACAAAACGAATTTTTTCCTCATTTGGAAGGACAACTTTTGCTCTTCTCTCATCTGGTATACGCTCCATGTTCATCGATACACATTTCCCTTGTTTTTTGGTTTATATAAAACTCTTGCTTATGAACCAGAAATACCCGTCCACCATGCAGTGATAAAGCTGTCAGGATTTGATGAAGTTATATAAGTTATATAAGGAATATCGCAATGATTATTCTCTCTCTTGATATCAGAAGTCACTAAAGCAATTGGAATTCAGTAAACAGCGAGTTGACTTACAAAACGTATACATTGCCAGGTTGTCGAGGTGGCGCATTTCTGCACCTTGTGCTCTCAACGCGCACACCCTCTTCAACAGCCGAAAATAAAAAGTTAATCAAGTAATTATTAACAAACCGCTTTTAGCCATGTATGATTTTATACGTGCACCTAGTGATGTAGAGTGAGGTGAATAACTTTCGCGTCAGGCGGGACTCGACTCACATCTCTATCCGGCAGCGCGTGCTCTAGCCCATTGCACTACTGAACCCCATCTATCTGTCAGCCGCCAGCCGTCGGCGGCCTTTCCCGGGTAGTCGGTATCAACATCAAACTCACTTATGCTGACAGATATCAAATATTGATGACCAAATAGTATTCTGTTTATTTTGCACATCACTCTACACCACTGGGTAAATTTATAAAATCATACCACCTGTAGAAGCCGTTAAATAAAGAGAAAAATCTATTTGATCATCGACACTCAATATCTGTCACCTTGACTGGGTCCAGTGTCGATACTGACTACCCGGGCTAGGCCGTTGACGGTTGGCGGCTGACAGATAGATGAGCTGTACCGTAGAAAGAGCGATGGGCAATATGGGCGTCAGTAGTATAACGGATAGAGCACGCGCTGCCGGATAGAGTGAGATATGGGCTCGCGTCCCGCCTAAGGCGGAAGTTTTACACATCACTCTACATCACTGGGTATAGTAATAAAGCGACTCTTATGGAGGACGTCCGCCACAGCACCTATGTTGGATAAATACCAGATGATTGCAAGTTTGAGAGAAAGAAAACTCCTGTATATTCAAATAAACGACCAGAATGAAATTGATGCCTATAGGTGATACACCGGTCACCCTCTCAACTTCATTGTAACACATATAGATCTCTTGATGCAGGCGTGCTGATACGACTGATGATTAAGCTGAATCAGCTGTTAATAGGTATAATACATAAGAATAAATACTACTATTTGCATGAGAAAGCACAAGGTAGAAGATATCAGAGCGACTAGACCGCCTTTATTTTTTGGAGAAAAGGATGCAATAAATAAAACTTTTCCAGGTGATCTCAAGGACCAAGCAAAAGAGATTGCTGTATCAAGAAAAGCTGTGAATTATAGAGCTAAAGAATCGTTTGTAACGCCCCATCTGCAACATGGAAATGTAAGAAGTAGTTTCACATTATTTTTAGTCATTCCAAGCCTTTTTCTTTTGTAAAGGCTCAAAATTCCACTCGCTATTAACACCACTTTTCGCAATAAGAATGGCCTCTTATTATCGTGACTATAATCTCTTCAGATTCTTTCTTTCTAATTCTTTCTAGCAGTATTGCGATGTTTTGAATGAACTTCTAACAGTACTGAGTGGTGTGCAAGACATTCGACAACGGGAGGGAGTTGAACCGTCGTTTCACACAAGCGAAAGTACGTGCTAATCCTACACCATCTCCGCCATCGCTTTGCTACTACTTGGTCTTCGCTATATCCTATAATAGATGTTGGTAACCAACCTATAACGGGTTTGGTTTGTTAGCACATAACATCAATATACTCAGTTAAGCTGACATTTATTCGAATTGTAAATAAGAATGAAAAATTCAAACAGATCTTTCATTTCTAGGAAGCTACGATGTGACGTGTTGGTAGATGAGTGGTAGGAAAGCAGTGGGTGATCGCGTAATGGTAGCGCGCGCCCCTGGTATGATTGGAACATGGGTTCTACTCCTGTCTGGAGTCAAATGTTTTACATACCACTCATTACTCTCAAATGTATATTTATGGCGTAGCTATAGTTCTCAAAGTTATATTTGTTGACTTGGATGAGAAGATATGTGACAATCTCCGATCGGAGACCTCTAATATACACAGTAACGACAAATCGCAATAATTTCAATGATGGCCAAAAGGCAAAAGGCGAGGATTTCGATAGTGACGCGTTTTCGGAAATGTGATTCAACGGATCAAAACCTATCTTTCACTACTAGACATTTTTTTTGCTTCGTATTTTTTTTTCGCTTGTGGCAGTTATGTGACCAAAATTAATACGCGTTTTAGATAAACTTTGAAATGAAATGAGGGCATAAAGCTCGCAGCGTTGATCAATCCCTTGAAAAGCGCCATGCATTCGACTTCGTCAAGCTTCGCAAGCGGTGACGAAATGTATATATATATATATATATATCCTTTACAATCGTTCACGGTGGCTCACCGATGGATGCGTGAGGCCACCGCTGTTATCCTTCAAGGCAAATGTGCTAGCAACTCGACGACGCGGAAGTAATGGAAGGTTGGGTGAGCCTTGGGCGCTTGATCGAACCATTGAGCACAACACATTGCATCTCTAATCATTGTCCCATACGTGTATATGATTTGAATTGCACTCACAGGTAGCAAGTCCCACATCTTTACGCATTATAAAGGATAAAAGATAAAGCTCTCGGCGTTGATCAATCCCTGTTGGATGCGCCATGCATTCGACTTCAATTTTTAATTTCGTTCTGAGGTGATTGAATGCATATCTGGCCTTTACAATGACTCGCGGTGGCCTACCGCTGAACCGAGTCAGTGCTGCTTATCCTCCCAGACAAGTCTGAGATCTGCCTGGTACCAGTACCACCGGAGGGATGGATGGCCTGGTGAGCCATAAACGCGAGATCGAACCATTGACCTCGTGTGCGACGCATAGCACCTCTAACCACTGCGCCACATGCGCTCTCTTATGCATTATATTCGCTCTAAATAGTGTGGTTTCAGTTCTTGACTAGTCCTTTTCATCACGATCTGTCTTTTCATATTGGCCACCTCATTTGATTATCATATTTCCAACAGATAGCAATGGTGTAGCTCAATGGTCAGAAGTATTCTTCGATGCACACGTGGTCGACCAATCGACGGCCGATGGTTCAGTCCCGCGTCCACGGCTTACCAAGCCTTCTATCCCTTTGAGGTCAATAACTTGGTATCAGACATGGCTGAGAGTATAGCAGCACTGACCTGATACATCGTTAGACCATCGCGAGTCGTTATAAATGCCAAGTATTCATTTCATCACCTGAAACCTTGCCTGGTAAAGGCGAATGCATCTTGAATTCCTCAGAAATTGATCAACGTCGAGATTTCTTTCCCTTATTATTTCTAACACTTTTTTCCACCATATAGATTAATTTTTTACATCAAAGACCTTGTAACATTAAGGTTGCTAAAACAATACGCGATCGCAAGCGATTGATCGATGTTGATTAGTGTTGGACCTCATTCTGTACTATTAGTTTGACTTCACAAGTCTTTTAATATCGTGTGTTACAGTCGTCTAAAATTACTCTTCTGGTAATTATGTTGATATTTTCGAAGTTCAGATAAAACATTCGTATTTTTTATTTCTTTCCTATTGTTCCTTTGGGTTGGACTAGTTTCTCGTCGAAAAATTCTCTTACATAATCAATTGTAGTGTTATACATTTCTAAGTTATGAGAACTTCATACAATGTTAGCTAAAGACGAGTATCTTGCCCATCCACTGTTATCGTGATCAAATGCTCATTTCAAGTCTTTGATTTACTTTGTAAAAGTTTGTGAATGGATATTATCTTGTTTACTTACCTAGTGCTTTGTTATTTCTGTGAATTTTTCGCCGAGAATTCTGCGACGCTTTCATTCTGTGAAATAAAGTGTTCATGTGTTATTTGAAGTGGTAAACAAGGAATGAGTGTGAGACCATTGATGATAAAATGAGATTTAGGATTGCAAGAAGTTTTTAGATATCCAGGATATATTATCTTTTCAGTATGGCCCAGCAATGTATATAGAATTTCCATTACATTTCTTTCAGCCATTTACAACTTGTATTCGATACTTTATTATTCTGGTGCTGAGCAATTCGGAAATCCAGAGAGGGTGTTAATCGCGCCGGCGTAGTTGATTCTATTACCAGAACGCTCTGCCAAACCATCATGATACTTAGCGATTGGCGGACATGTCAAGTGAATAACTGGACGACGCTCTATCCTTCAGAATGCTTGGCAGAATTGCTCTATTGGCCGACGCTGAGTCTCTTAAGGGACTTTGAAGACGAACTACTCAATTATTAAATTGACTGAAAATGACTTAGTAAGATGGTGCAAAGTCGTGATTACAGCTAATGACGGCTATCGAAAAGTATTCAGAAATAGTGTAAAAAAGATGAATTAAGCGATCTGCAGTTCTCATACGTTTAGCTGGTGTCATAAGGGCTCATCTTCTGACAGTTTCCACCAGCCTGAATCACCGATGAGCTTAAGTCTATATTGGCGATGAAAGACGGTTGTCAGAATATAAATCAGGCTTCTAGATGATCGGCTTTTTGCTGAAATTCTGAGGAATAAAAATATAATCATACCTGATTTAGTCAGGTTGGGATTTATTTACAATCGATTGGCAACGTAATTCAATGTGAAAAGAAATTTCGCTTGTTAGAGTAGTAAGAACATGGGTGATTCCTCAATAATTATGGTCAAAGGAGAAGTTAGTTCAGGTTTTCAAAAGCAATAGTGAGATGTTGTCAACTGTCAGATATTTCAAGTGTGGTGATTCTCTGCACTTTAAGATAGTTGCGTTTATTTTAGAAAATCAACCATTCATTTCCGTTATAACTTCTTTAGATGAGAACTACTGACTACAAGAACCAAAATCAATAATCAACAAAGGCATATACTAGATGCTTTATGGCTGCTGAGATTGCAGAAAAAAGAGATGAATTAACTATTTCTCGTAATTCTAAGAATCTAGTACGTTTTCGTGGATGATGGTCGCGAAATTTAGTGCTTGATGTTTGGGCTGGTGGAGCCAGTCAAAAGATGAGACTAATGCCCACTTTAGTCTGATTGAGTGAAGCCGTCTTTTACGAGCATTAAAACACCGAAATTGGCAGTAAATCGAGCGCTGCACTAAGTGCTCTGAAAATGGCAGGTGAGTGGTGTAGATAAGCTTCAAGTGTTTTTTGAAGATTTGTTAGCTGTCCCGAAAGTACTTGTATTTGTAAAGTACATAAGCTATCTTGAGTTTCAGTGGATCGAATCAATTCCATATGATCATGAATTTTAGTTCATTCTAACACTTCACTACTACATTACTAATCTTGTAAGCTCTGATTCAAAGCGAAATTATGACAAAGAATTGTAGAAAAAGCATATTTATAAGGAACTGTCGTTTTTTTCATTGATTTCTACATTGCACTGGAAGTTTCGCTCACGTTTGTCCTGATCGGCTTTTTTCCACTTTGTTCGTCGATTTTGAAACCAGATTTTTACCTGTAATGTTCATCTGAGTTTACCGATTCTGCAGTATACTTGTTCCTAGCCGAGAAGAAATAAATGACACACCTGCGTTTCTGTCACGTGTAGCTTTTTGGCGAGTTCGCTACGTTCTGTGCTTGACAGATACTTCTTTGTGTCGAATCTAAATTGTTCCTAATTTTGTAACACTTAACTTCTGATTACTTGATTAGGTTACTGAATTGAGAGGTTTAGGTTCTTATTTGAACCCAACAGTTCGTACTGATTTCGATACACAGCGTCGTACAAAACCATTTCTGACTTTCAAGTGCCTTAGGCCCTTTTTAGACTTCTCTGATTTTTGAGCAGAGAAATAGAACGACGATCTTGCAAAGTTAGTCCATCGCGCAACTGATGATTATGGACTATTAAATGCCACTTTCAATGCTCTTGTGTGATTAATTTATGATTAAATGGATATACAGATATCAACAGTTTATTCACACGAAATTACATGGAATCAATGCAAATAAATCCTGTCAGATATGTACAGTACAAATTTACGTTTAATAAATCATCTAACTTTTATGATTATGTAGCCTATTCTTGTCTTGTCATGTTACATGCGTTTGTCTTTGTAAGCCTAAGGTCTGTTACATTGCTGACCCATGGAAAGTCAGATCAAAGAAGCATTTTAGGCTTTTTTTGTTTTAATTCATATAAGACGATAGAGCAGCGAAGACCACCGCGAACACTTGCGTCGTATAGCGAAACAACGTTAGCAGTGAAAAGGATGTTTACAGATTGTTCTGCATATTCAGAACGCCTTTTTTTTTTAATGAAATCTTATGGTTTGGACAAGCAATCGCTCTTTTTCAAGATACCTCTAGTGCTTCGATTCGGATTGATTTGCTTCCAAAAAAAAAATTTGGCATTCGGCATTCAGCTAATTTTTCAGCAATCTCATCATTTCTAATCATGACTAAAGAGAAAAGGTTGAAAAAATTACTTCGACTCGGTTTAAGCTTTTCCTCGTCAGTCTTCCTCTTAGACTTGACATCTTTCGTGTGGAACCTAACCTCTTCCAATAACTATACTACTGTTCACAGTCGTCTTGATGATTTCAAGTTCAAATGAACAATTTTCTTTTACAAGTACGAATTTAACAATGTTGAAAAAATGTGAGGCAATGGACGCGACTAATATCGAGAAATGGATTATTGGCGCAATGTTTCAATTTTTCGTAGAAAAGTGTTTTAAAAAACGAAAAGAACTGTGAAATTTTTCAATCCGGATTTTAAATACCGCTTAATTCACTACCAAATAAAATGCTGAGATACGTTCAACTTCTAGCTTGATATAGTCTAATGAACTCGAACCGCGACTATATTTCACCGGTACCCCACTCGCCTGCACTACACCATCGGATCCGTGCCTTTTTTTCTTCCTCCGTCTCGCTCTACTCTTTCCTTTTTTTTCTATTTCTGGTTGTACACATTTTCTAGCGAGGGCTTGATTTTCTTCTCGATAGCATGACCTTTTCCTGTTTACTACGATTTTGAGTCCACGGGCAGGTTTCGTATTTTGAATGTTACAGATGATTTATAGAACTAGTGCGTGCTGAAGAAAATGTACTTACTGTTTTTCTAATTCAAATATCTGACGTCCACTGAACGTTGTTCTCGCTTTTTTCTTTTTTAACTGTCGACCTGCGTTTTCAATGGTGAGCGAGTTTTCTACTGGAATTTTTGTGCACGGTTATAGTGACCATAAAAGTTGTAGGAAAATTCGTAAGGTAATTTCTATCACAAACCGCTGCGGCCGAAATCGTCCAGTTGTGGGGCATCATCACTGACTCCAAGTATGTCTTTAATGAAGTAGGATGACTTCTTTGGAGAAATAGAGTAGTACGAATATAACGGAAGATACGGTAGAAGATTGGAAGCGAACAATGCGAACGGATAGGCCATCAGTGCGAATGCGGTAGTGGGCCATAAGCCGAGATGTACCGTAGCGGTCGTGCTAGCACGACCACGCCCTCTCTTATAGAGAAGCTCAATTGCAAATGAAATCAAGAAATCTTCGTCTTGGGAGAACTCGGCCGCGAATTGAAGCACTTCAATCAGTGTAGATTGCTCAGCAAATGCTTTCCCCCGAGAAAATCAGTCAGCGTGAAGTTGTTAGATTTTCCTCCCTGATGGTGTTCTCTTCTTATCGGCCCTGGTGGCTATCAGAAGTTCTAAACAAAAAGCAGCTGTCAAGTATGACTGGACGAGATTATCGCTATTCTAATGCGTTCTGCCCTCCTTATCTATCGCTTATCCACGTAAAGACGTCCTGTGAGAACGAGAAAACCTAGATTTTTTGGATAGACATGCATAGAATAACTTCACTCCAGCCTCCACATTTTCAGTATATCTGCTTTCACTTCTTTTTAACTCTTACTCAAAACATCCGTGACATTCACTTTAAGAAATTTTCTCAAGCATCAAGGCAATCATACACTTTTTTTGAGCGGTTGAAATTCTTGACATCCACTTTTAGTTAAGATAAACGCTATTTTTACCGGAATTCCGCCAAGAAACCTAGTCCTACGGAGCCCGTAGCGCGTTTGCAAAGGGTGCTAAATGCGGAGCGAAAGCGATTAGTTGTCTTCTGATGCGGATGGACTCGTAACTTTAACATTTTCGTCTGCTGCATAGGCTAATACTCTCCTTTCTGAGAGATACGCACAGCATGTAAGTAACTGTCCCATGCACACCTATGAGTCGACTCGCTAAAAAATGTACATAACTGAGCATTGTAGGTTATTCGCTCAGATATATCCACCTTTACAGCATAAGAATTTTTGGCATTTTTTCATCGGTTATAATTTTCCATTTATAGACGTTTTCTATAGTTTTTAAGGCGTTAACTTCGCTCTCTGTAGGATCAGTGATTTTTCTCTACTGTAACATACTTTGGATTATAATACTGGCGTAAGAGTGGATTGAAGAAAATTCCTATATTCTTTCGTAAACTAAGCGAAGTTGAATATGAGGAAACTCGCAATATCATAATGCATTTGACCAAGGAGCAGTCATCAGTCGTACGGTGTACATTGCTAAATTGCTTCCAAAAGTTTAATGATGAGATGAGAACGTAGAAAATGAGAAGAGTGAGATGAGTGTCCTCAACGACGGCAATTTGAAGAAAGCCAGTGAATGGAAATGCATGCAAAACGTCGCGAAGTGTTGCAGTAGAATTTGACTTAAGAAAGAAGGTTTTGTGACGCCTCATTGAAAGCAGTCTCGACTGAAGTGTGCTATAATTTGTATGGAAGAAATAAAAATTATCGCTATAAAGGTTGCTGTTAGCATAATTATTAGACCTAGACTCTCAGTTTGTTGAATGCTTTTTGACTTTGGACACAGGAGTATAGCAAACCAATATTGTTTTTGAAGTGCCTGAGAAAAACGATGAGGCAAAGCACTTCCTGGAGCAAGCTTTGCATTAGAAGAAATTAAGGTGACTTCTTCAAATTGGGCGGATATATTCCGTTATATCCTATAGTATTCTGCTCACATTCGCTGCTTAACGGCAAGAAACATAGCATTTTTGCTGTTCTAAAGGAGAAGTTTCAGAGAACTTTTTTTTTGCTTTTTATTGATTAAAAAAGACTACTGTCTACCTCCGATACCGACTGGATTCCTCGGAACAAGCGCTCTACAGGAAGACCACCGACCCGCTTCCGATTTCTTCACGAAAGCTATAGGAGAAAGATATGATGCTCAGCGAACTTCTAGAGCAGGAAAGACCAACTGGGCTACTTTTGCACGCGATAGGGAAAAATGGAAGTGTGGTGGTACCCGATCGAGTCACTTGACGATCAACGGGACGACAGGTGATACAGTTGACTGTCCACCTAAAAAATAAATCTTTGTAGAACCCTGACTCATTACTCATCTTACAAAATTGTGCTATCAAAAAGGCTTTTGATAAGACGATTTGGTTCTTTACGTTGCTCAGCCTAGACAGAGTTGACCTTAAGTGACTGCGAAGATCCAGATCGCCAGAACTAACCATTGTGGATGTTGTGACTTTGAAGAAAACGATGGCACTGAAATGTCACCCATACCGAAGTTTTGTAACGAAATCATCTACGCTAATAAACAAAATCATTGATTATTGTTGCTTAAGATATGTTGAGACTGAGTTGGAGTTGGTAGTGAATAGATACTTTTGCAATTTAAGCAAAATATTCTGATACTCAGTTGGGCTTTATGATGATGAATCTATTGATGTGTTCAGTTTGCAGGATTATCCCTCACACATATTTTGACTAATCGCAGGTATGCCATCCTAGGAGAATCCTGGTCGCAAGTAACGACATCAAACTTCCTAATGAAGCTCAAAGGCCAAGAACTTCCGTGAATCACATCCTGGTAGAACCGTGAATAAGTACCTCGGATTTTTGCAAGGATCACGCCCAACTAGCAGTCATTGTGAAAATGGCGAGATATAATTTCAAGTTCTTCGATGTCGCAACTGTGCGATAACGAAACGGAATTGTCGTCGCTTATAAAAGATCACTCAGCCATAAGTAGAAGCGAAAATCATGAAAGAGAATGTCTTTAGGTGATTTTGGCTTTATATTCTGAAGGAAAAATTCCGGTCTATGAAATAAGGCGGTTTCCTTTGAAACGTCAGATTGAACATTGAGAAGCGTATTAAACTAGTTCGTTGTATCTGTCCATTGAATCAAGCTCACTACACGTTTATTGCTAATTCGTCAGACAAGAGTAATTCCGAGTCATAGTAGAAGGACATAAATGATAATTAACCATAAACTAAATCTTCCGAGAAAGAAAAATATTCCCAATTATCTCAAATGAAGTGATAATATGTGTGCACATAGATGAAATTTTCATCTTGCAATCTTGCCGTACAATTGTTTTTAATTTTGCGTCAGCCGTGATTCAAACCCAGATCTCACTCTTTCGTTGTAACCGTCCATTGAATGGTGCAACAGTTAGTATATGCTCCTTATGCTGGAAAGAGTGAGATCTGGGTTCGATTCCGGCAGAAGCAAACGTTTTTGCACAGCACTCCACATTTTTGGATACATTGTAAGACCATAACACCGCAAGAGGCGGTCTTATTAATGAATTTCAATTGTCTTTAATTTTGTTTATATGTATTTACGACAGCTTGGGCAACGATAAATCTGACCAATGCGCAATCGTGGAAATTCTTGTGAGCACCGAATATAGTACTTGATCAGTAACGGTGATCGATAAAGAAACTCAAGCCATTCTCTTGATTCATCGTTTTATTGTTCTGTCCTCAAAATGTGAAAGTGTCCTCAAGAGAACATCACTAAAATTGGTTATAGAGCCAAATTTTGAGCTAATTGACTACCTGGTCACATAGAAGTGAAAACATTAAAGCGAAATGTGCGAAATAAGAGTGAATTCAAAAAAAATCATGTGTCGCGAATGTAGTAACTCCAGAGTGTCACCCTAAATGGTGTGATATTGTGCTGGTCTTTTTACCTGTTAGAGAAGGCGTATATTCTCAAAAATGAGAGAATATCCTGAGTTTTTTTTTCTGCTAGGAAGAGTTTGGTTTACCAAAATCAAAATTCGAGTGGTCATTCGATTATATTTGTTTTTTAAAAAGGCCGTTTGAGTCTACTATAGCAACGAGAATAAAATTGCATCTCATACTCGTCGCGCATTTTTTTTACCTGATTTCTAGAAATGTCTTAATAGAGCGCTGAAAAGCCAAAAAATAATAATGCTCTGCACGCACTCGTAGCATTACTCCGCAAGTGAAAAATATTCCTATTTTTCTCCTACAGCGTAGTAACAAAATTTTTTTGAACACCGTATACTGCACGGAAACCGATGAAACATGAGCAATTGAACGATTTTTAAAAGTTTGAGGACACGTGAAAAAGATCTCGTATTGAACGAGTTGACCATCCAAGATCGTATACATCACTAAATAATTTCGGGAACCACTTAACACCAGCCTACTGGTCCCACTACTTCTTGACTACGTGTATCGCAGCCACAAAAGAGGCTCTTGTGAGAAACACGTCTTAAGCAGCCTCCAGTATGGTCACAAAAGATAGAAGAGGAAAAAATTACCGAATTGGAAAGCAGTTACCCACTTTGCATAGCCACTAACCTGTAACTTCCCACGAAAGAATTAGAGAAAGCCGCCTGCGTGAACGAAGATTTCAGTAAGAAAAAGGTGTTGCTTATCCTGTCCTTCATATCCAGCTAAATAAGCTCACTGATGATGAAAAAGAGCCGGTTTAGAGAGTTTCAGCAGTGATAAGTTAGTTCATACCCTTTAGTATTATCGTCTGTACATACCGCGAATATGGCCTGAAAAGTTTGGAGTAATGCTGATGGTAATCTAAGGTCTGCAATCACAAATCACATTGGAAATCAATTGATCTGTTTTAGACTCAGCGATTTATTTTCATAAAAATCTAGATAGACTTCCACTGGGTGTTTTATCTAAAGACACTACAAAAGCTTCAAATGGAGGCGTTTCGTGCACGTTCACATTAAAGTAGTTTCGTTTTCTCATCGGTGAAACGTCGAAGCCGTTCTTCGATTCTTGGGCGTACCTATATGTCACATTGTTGCGAATTCGAGATATAATCTAAGCGTACTTTGTAGCACCAAAGGAATGTGTATAAATGCACGTTTGTAGAGAAAAAAAAAACGTTATACGGATGTACAGCGTATGTGAATTTGTGTAAACGCCGTGTGTAGGTTCACGCTGAACTGTGTACTAACACGTGTGATAATACATAAGTACAAAGTTGGGTGTCCGCCAGGATTTGTATCGTCTTTTCGGCATTGTGGCCGGAAAGGCAGCATTCCACAAACGTGGCTCAAGGTAACTTGGCTCAACTGGTGCGATCGCGTCGATCAACCTCAGTTCCGTGTTTTTCCTAGGAAAACGACTTGATTGTCATGTTCATTTACGTCTGACGTCTAGAAAATCAAGAGATAGATACGAGCCAAATATGAATAAATGTAAACGAGATAGCTTTGAGGTGTAAAATTGCAGTTCGAAATACGACCTTTTGTAATCATCTGACTTTTCCCTTTCAAAATGCTAATCTCAGAGAGAGTACTGGGATTGTTTTCATCATTCACAGTCTTACTGAGATCAATTGCATCATATTCTGCGATTTACTGACGATTAAACCCCTTTCAGTGGTCTTGAAAATTTAAATTTTCCACAAAACCACCGCATTCATCAAAACACAGTCACTTGCCGCACCGGAAATAGAGCAATAATCATCATCACGCTTTGAACTCGGAAATTTCTACATCAAAACATATCGTCGTGTAGAATAAAAATTGTTTCGTATCAGAACATCAAGGAAAAAGTCTGAACTGTTTTCCAGAGGGGAGAAATTTTTCATAACGAAATACGCCTCCTCTCTGGGTCGCAACTGAATTCTCTTGTACAGCGATATTCGTGAGGAACCTTAAATCAGCTGTTTATCCTAAAATTTCCTCTGTTTCAGAAAAAAATTTTGTGTTTCTCCTGCAGGAATTGTAGAGCAGATTTTGTTCTATTGTATTATAGATATGCGTTATTATTTTTTGGATTCGCTAGCCGAATCGCTATGGTTCGGCGCGATAAACAAACGTTGACGCCTACGTGAAGTGCGATTTTTGTTATTTGATTAGGAAATGGCTCGGTTTTCAATACAAAATCAATACGTACAGGTAAAATAAGCGAAACAAGCGTGACCTCATAGAAGGCATCTGTCGTAAATGTACAGAATCTGTTCTGAGTCCGACGCGGAATTTTTGATCTTCTGTTGGCTTTCTTTAACCCGTTCAAGACACTATGTATTCTCAAAGACGAGGGCATATTTTAAGCTCTTTTTAAAATAAGAGCTGTGAGAATTTATATCTACATGCTTGTAAGACGAAAATAAATATCTCCAATTAAGATGAAGTGGTGAGCTACAGCAGCTCATGAATTGACGATGCTTCAGCGTCTTCCATTATTGTTTCGATGATGACCCTCTAAATTGGCGTGCTACCTCAAAAGTTCTGAAGACTAACCTCTCTCAATGTTTTCAAAATTAACAGCTTTTTATACTATCACGGATATGGTGTATAAAGCTCGCCGATACATCTTCGCTGTAGACGACCACACTGTAATTGAACTCACAATTCACTTTGGTTCTGAAATTGTTCTTCAGTTTTTCGCTTATTTTTTTCTCTTTTGAGAAAAGACGTATCTTTGGAGAAAGGAGGCGCTGATGCGATCCTATTTCGAGCTCTGGGAAAACATCAATATCACTTTTTAAACATCTTTCATTTACTATCATATAGATGTACAATTCCTTAGGTGACCCACATGTCTTACGAACAGTTTCTTTTTTAGAAAAAAAAGGTAAGACTAGATAAGGAAATCTTCTCAAAATTGCCATTATTATCAAACGAATTGAGCAGTCCTATTATGAAATACTAACAGCATTCATTTGGAATTTTGTGGTATCTATAGAAGTTTCACCTACTATTTTACAAAGGCAACTGTTCCGAAATCGCTTGTTTGACGGTCTGCGCAATAGAGAGGATTGTGCTTATTTTTTTGTCCTAAAAACAGAGATAAAATTTATATAAAGTCGAATTGGACATACCTGATCTCCCGTAAGACGTGTTGTGATGAATAATGACAAAACGACGAGACCACTCGAGATCCGCATAAAAGAACACCCAGAGAAAAACTAAAAACTCGACCTAATATCCCTCCAGGTTCGTGTGGGGCACAAAGACACATCGGTGACAACTTTGAAGTAGCAATCACAGTCGCACCAGGAAACAAAAAGAATTTGACAAATCCTTAAGGTTTTTTAGTTGACTTTAAAGAAACGAGCGAAGGAAGAAACGAATGGATACTTGGACGATCTGTCTTCAAGAATTTTGTGGACCCACCACTTTTTCACAAATTCAGTAGATAAGTTCATTCGTATTTATTCCTGAATTTTGAAAATTCAAAAATAATTGGAATTGAAGAATATTTGTCTACTACAGTTGACATAGCGTTTTAAATCGGATGATTTTCTTGATCTGAGTGAGGTTGAATGCTCATAATGAACGAATCATCTCTTACTTTGACCATTTTAATAAATCCAACGATGATGTCGCCTCAAAATGTAGAATTTTGGCTTGAGTTTCATACAAGTTCCTTATCAGAATCAGAAGGCAAAACCGATCAATAAAATAAGACATGGTACAGTTAGTATATCTAGGTTAGGATATCGTGGAAACGTAGAAAAAAGAGGTACCAATCTTGCGTGAGCTTGGATGAGGAGAGTTAGTGAAGTATATTGACATTATTTGATTCGCACTCAACTGAAAGCTGATCTTTCGCATTGTTAAGCGAATATGATGATAGCCCTTCGCTACCATATAACAAACAGAATTCACTAGTCATTTGTGACACTAGAAATGTCGAATATAGACAAAGTCGAGTTGCCCATTCAGAACACCTGACAAACAGCGGAAGTACTGGCGACAAAGACATCGGTGGCGCAGCTGCCATTCTGCCAAGACACGTCCTCTCTTGTTTTCCAACTAAACACTAAAGCTAAAAAATATTCTCCTCATTTACCTTTAATTTATTTTGGCAGTTTAAGCGATCCTATTTTCTTACATTTACCTACATCTTCTCTCGATTCATAGTGATGCGAACTTAACTTTCATTTCGATTATTTATGAGTTCCCGCTACTGAAAGGCCAAAATCTTCAAAAATTACTATGTTTGTGTTTGCTTGCATGACTTTTGAAAATTGCTTAAAATTTTCTTGCTCGGGTACCGCAAAAGTGCTTCCGAGATCGCTTTTTCCACTTACTTCACGTCATTATGTGATTTTCATTTAACGAAGTCGATGTAACAAACAGTTCCGTGGCTTAAATATTGAACTTTTAAGAAAAAACCAATAGTTGAGCATTGGGTGGAGTCCTACGATTGAGTTGGCGAAATCACTTTTGAACGAATTGTACGGAGACTTAGCTGATTACAGGGTGTGAAGTGCCGACTTTTTACAGAATTCGGTGTAGATACTTTCAAATTCAAAATCTTCAAGCCATAAGTCGTTTTATAGGTATTTTATCGTCACATGTTCCTTCAATAGCCGAGTCTTTTCCATTTGAATTAACTTCCTTTGGTGCTTAACTTCATCGTATGCTTTGATCTCAGAGCTTATTCTGCCTACTATGCCTGTGAAATTCTTTTTTCGCATTTTAATGTGTCAACCGCGATATTCACTCTCCGCCAAGAATTGATCGGAAAAGTCTCTTGTTAAGTGGCTTCCGGTCGTGGTAGTTGGCTGTTTTCTCAAAGTTTACCTAGTTATATGTCACCATTAGCTGCTGCGCTATACACTCGTCTTAGCTGAGGGCATTAGAAAAATATATTAATAAGTCTTTATTCCGGCTAAAATTATGCTCAAAATAGGCTCCCGTTTTCGGGAAACGCATTGTCTCCATCACCTGGTGCTTTCTTGAATCTATTGCTCTGCTAACGAGCTGACCTAAATTTAGTCGACTAGTATTCCGTATTCCCTGCTTTTTTGGTACTGCCGTCGTTTCTGGGTGCTATACATGTTTTTGAGTGTTAATCGGCTTTCGAGACTGCGCGGATTTGCATGCGTAAGTGGTTTGCTCTGTTGCGTTTGTTCGGCGAGCACTTCTCGCATTCTCCCTCAAATATCAAGTTCCGTTTTTTATTTGGTCACGTTATCTCTCAATTATGTAACATTGCTATGCATCAAAACACTTAGTGCAAATATATACAAGGTCTATTTGACATTCTCAAATTGATGTCGCGCCATATGATTTCTGTCTTACGAATGTCATTGACCAAATAAACTTTTCTTTATTCCTGGAATTACGTGTATGCATTCAACTTGTTGAATGCGAGATAATGTACCGCCTGATTGTGTTTTACGGTGGACGTTGTAAATTGTTGAGCTTTGGAAGTATGTTTGAGGGCTGACGCAATAGCACCGCGCAACCGAATGATCCATTTACACTACCAGTTTTTCATCTATCACAACTTGACGTTGTCTAGTATGATCATGTTATTTGTGTTTCAAATACTTGTTCTCTGATCGCGAAATCTATTGTGGTACTTATCTTATCGTCATGAGAAATCCCACGACGCTGCTCAATCTGATAGAATGCGCTGTCTTCTCAAACATTGTTTGCTATACTGTTACAAGGATACCTGTGTTTGTTCTTAGTGATTTATAATTAAATCCTTTTCGACATCGACACAGAAGCTACCGTATCGCGCGTCTCGTTTTTTCTGTATAAACTAGCTGGGCTATTTTGTTGTCTACCAACTCCTATGAAGGACTACCAGTGAGCCATTTTGTGGATTGACGATTTGAATTTCCATATCTGTGCATAATACTATAAAATATTTACCAGATTATTTCACTCCTATAATTGATTTCTATATAATACTATGCTACTTTTTTGATTGCTTTTCTATTGAAGTATGTAACCACAGTGGAGTTCTCAAATCAGAAATACTTGTCATGCCTTGCAACAGGATCCGTTTTTCTTGGATATTTGAAGTGCAAAATTATGTTAATAAGAGTATCCTCATTTCTTATCTCTCTATTTCGTTGACTTCTAAGGGCCTTTCTTATCACAATACAGAGCCACGTCATTCACTATCAATTTCTATCACTCCAGACACACCGTCTTTTCATCTGCTATTTCGTGTACAATTTATGGAATGGTTTACTGTAGCAGCTGTTAGTAATTGTAGACTAAAAACGAGCACGATATTGTCAAGGAATTTCTTGACGTCGGTTTCTTCCCACTATATAAATTTCACGCCATTTTCTTTTTTCTTTCGAAAAAAAATCTCAGTCGGCAAGTTTCTTCTCAGTATCGTGGAACAAATGTCGTAGATTGCTCATTTAACCCTATGAATCATTGAGCATTCGAAAACAAAATCACATGGATGTATTGAGGAGTGCCACTCAGTTAAATAGGTGTTGTTGTGGAATAAAAGTCCACATTTTCAATTTATTCAAATCTGGGAATGACCTGTTCATGTGTCAGTTGGTTCTATTCCGAGTCAGGAATTGATTTTACCACTTCACGACTAACAGCCATAGGTGTCACGTGCTGTGGTATTACTTATCGGGCAATTTAAATGCATATTGTGTAAAATATCATATTTCTCCTACTCAGTAGACTAGACCTACTCAGCGAGAATACTCACCAGACTACTGTGTATCAAGTCCTCTATTCCTGCTAAAAGGTGGCGACGTGTGGCTCACTGTAAAACGTAGAATTACGCTCAACTGCTACTAATTTTGGTAAAGGTTTTGCTCAACAGTGACCAACGTTGCAAAGGTTTCACATTCCTTAGAACAGAGAAAGACCAAATCGACACGAAATTTAATAACTCAGACACTTTCATATTCCAGCTAGAAGGCCTGACAACTTAATTCAAATTACATGGGGTTCTTTTCCGTTTACGAGCACAGAGTTTTAAGCCGATCCCTTTTGTAGGGCCAGAACTTCTCTTAAGAGTGTTGACAATCATTCAACAACTTAAATCCTTTGTTGGCGAGGTGCGTGGCGTGCCATCCTTGTAACCCTTTTTGTAACGCAGTAAAACCCAAAATGAAATTATGTTTCACGTCCGCTGCGTAATTCAACTACTACACCACTGAAAGCTCGAAAAGCACACGAACCTGTAGAGGATATCATGTAGTATCAGAGTCATAAGGTGTATCTGGAGTTTTATTACAGTTGAGAAAGAAATTGCTAGTTGAATAACAAAAATCACATCTAATGTGACCTGCCAAGGTACTCTCGATCGATGGCCAAATTGAAACCGCGTCGTCTCTCCTACACCAAGCTTTCTCCCGCCCCGTAGATTAGCCAAAACACACACGATGGCCAACGTGAATTTATCGTGTATTTCCTGCTGCACTGTAGAGAAACGGTCTTCTTAGAAAATAAGCACAGCACTGGAACACTAAATCTTGCGCTATTGAATGATTACTAATAATATAAAGAAAGTGTTCTGTTCTGTGAGAAATATGAGCGTGGCAAACACAAAAGTTTTTCATTAGTCGAAGCTTCACATGAAGACTTTTTCGAAAAACTAATACGCACCGCGTTAACCAGAGGTCTAAGCTTTCAAACTACTAGCATTCTTATGAAGATCTCTTGTCTAGCTAAAGTGTTGGCTTGTAATTCTGTGCCAGCAAACATAAGGTGCCGAATGGTAAACATTTGGATGTCATCTGATAACGTAATTTAAGCCCTGTGTGAGGTCTGTTATGGCATTTATATAGTGCTAAACGTAGGTTTCGGCTTTTCAGCCTCATATGTAGCACGGTGCCTTTCGTTAGCCAATCCCTTGTAGAGGAGTATATCACCTACATATGAAGGAATCGACGACGAAGATCTACACTACACGTGGATAAAAAGATCACTTTACTGCAATTTACCGGCCATAAAAAACCAACTATTAATCATCACTTTTTTAACAAATGAGATTTGATGCTCTCCAACTCGAAATTGATTCCCATGACGACCACGATTCTTGCCAATAGTTGACGGACCGCTCGAAAACGACAAAGCTTTAACGATAAGATTTTTGGCAGTAATACATCTGTGAGCAATACACCGTGCATAAAACCCAATCTAGCAACTCTGAAAGTTTATTAGATCTAGCTATCGATGCTATACTGGGTATCTCATATCAAATGCTCCATTTGAGAAGTATAGCGCAATGACAACTAGAGTCATAGCATCTTTGATTTTGGAATTAAAAAACAATAATTTCCCAAAATAATCTGATAACACGATAACATGTTTGAGTCCGTTATGAGGTCTGGTACGGCACTTATACAGTTCTAGACCGCTGCTGTTTTGCCGTTCCAGACTCATCACTTACATAATGTCTTTTGGTTTAGCCGATCTCTTGGGATATACGTCCACATATAAAGGAATCGACGCCGAATAACTGATCACCGCATGTCAGGTGACTAAATCTTCCGACTAAAACAGCAGCTTTATAGTACAGTATGAGTGCCGTATCAGACCATATACAGGCAACTTATCCAGGCTCAGCATGTTATCATCTTATCAGATTATCACTGTTCTAGGTAAGGTTTATGTAAACAGTCAAGAAAAGAGGTATTCCTCCAAGCCAGGGAAGGAATTGGAAGTGCGACTCAAATGAAATTTCAGCATTCAAATCAAGCAAAATTCTCACCTTTCCGTGTTCGACATTTTAAGTAGTCTTCTCTAGGAAACCACTTCATTTCCAAAAGGCGTGAATCTGTTGTAGTAAACACCTGTAGGAAGACTATACAATGGTTCGTAGGAGAAGCAACTTAATTAACACTCAATGCTTGCGTAGAGAAAACAAGGTCCTCAAATGGACCTCGTATTCTTCTGCTGACGACGGATACAAGGCAGCGAACCGCAAAGACGACTTACTGGGATATGCTCAGTGTGCGAAGTCGATGTAGATAAATGAATATCTAAAAAGTTTGACGAAATCAAATTTCAATGGAACTTTGAACGTCGTGCATAACAATGATGACTCTTTTCATGGTGTTTTTGTTACATAATAGAGCGCCGAAAGGGCTGTTGAATAGAAATGTTGAATGTGCATTTTCAAGTTCTTTAGTTCACCCGCGGTTTTGAAAGGCCCGAGTGAACGTATCATGTTCCCTCCTTCTTCTGCCTGATTTCTCTTTTATATTGTTCTTCACGCTCATCAAACGAACAAGATACACATGCGAACTGATCTCTGTAACCAAAGAACCATTACGATCTGTTCACCTTTGAACTGCCGGTTTTTTATGGACTGGATCTTCTCCGATTGATCGCTGCTCTTTGATTTTTCGATTTGCCAATCTTTTTTCCCCTTCGTTGGGCACATTGATCATCATCTCTGCTTCAGTAGTACTCCTGAAACCACGACAATGTCGTCAACAGAACAAAGATTCAATAGGAATTTCCCATCAATCGTATGCCTTTCTTAACCCAATCCAGTGACTTCGCCATCCACTACGGTGCGGCTGTAAACAGCTTTGGCATTATGGCGTCGCCTCGCGAAACCCCTTTTTCTTTGCAACTATATTTTGTTGTGTTTCGATAACGGTTTGAAAAGTTCTTACACGATTCTGATATGTCTACATTCTATACGACATTGTCATACACTATTTCGTATTTCGCAAAAGTCAGGATTAGAGGCAGATGGTAATTCAAACAAACTTTCATGAACCTGTAAACAGTTTGAATACAGTTTGGTCAGCAAATTTTCTGTCGACATCTTACTTGCTCAAGTGTCTGCGCCTCTTTCAAAGATCATAGCTTGCGCTACAGGATAGCTGCGAAGACCTTGCACACTCAGCAAGCATAAGAGAAGGTAAACGCGGAGATTTTTCCAGTATTCCTTGATTACTGCGTTCGGCGCCCTCTATTAAATTGGAATTTTTTCCTTTCAAAGGGCGGATATCATCTGGATTGCGATAAATGCATGTGAATTGTGGCTTTCAGTTCTAAGAAAATCGAGTCATCTTGTCAAATCGTGAAGCTGTGTCTTTTCCATATTTCTATCGTAACTCGAACCTTATAAAAAATTTCAAGTGGTCCTCTCTAGTGAGGATTCGAATATTTTTTTGACTAGGAATGATGAACAAAAAGTTTATGTAGAAGTTAGTCGATATTAATTCCAGATCATAGTGAAAATCAAGAGTGATCTCATGTTCGTTTACTAGGGATGACAGCGAACATCAAATTCGTACAAGTGCCGACAATATTTCTTCAAGCTAATTCTTTTTGTGTTGTTTCTGGGAGTTAATTCTGCATGAAACGATGGCAGCATTCAATCCTACTCGTAGTAAATGTGCTGCAAGGATCACGCCACAGCCTCCTTCCGTTCTTGAACATCTTAATGGCAATCGAGATAAATACATTTCTTGTTGCTCGCATAACCCAAACAAACTCGACACAATTCTGAGATCCTTCGACAAGCTCTTCATAGTTTTTGGTTGTATCTTTCTCATTTTGCCAGTCATCTACGAATATGATTTCAACTAAAATATTTTCATCATAATCAGCATGACTCTTTCTACGTTGTTCTTTCCCAGCTCACAGCTGTATCTATTCTTAAGCTTATAAGTGGTGATCGGACGCAGTACAGAATGATGGAACTACATAAGTGTCAAACATGCACCTTCTTCTGTTCTTATACTGTTGTCGTTTATCGCATGTATCATTCCGCAAGATGATTTTCATGTTCAGGCAACTATGTTCGGTGAAAATGATTTTTAATGAAAGAGGCGTCTTGCGAGCGAGAGTCTTGCTAAACTAGTACCAATAACTTCTTTATCATGACCTGAATTCTTTGAAGAAAATGAGGGCTCGATAGTCAGCGGCTAATGATGCGCTGGATCAAGAAGCAAGGCGATGAGCAGGGCGCTGGTACAATCCCATACTCAACACTCTTGCAATCAATCAACGAAACCCTTAACTCGTTCATTTGAAAGATGAAGTATTCGAAGTCTCCTTGAAGGATAAAGGATAAATGCAAGAAACGAATCGAATGCAAACGGTGTTGGAAATCACACATTGAACTGCGATGACGGGTCGTGTAGAAGAAGAGATCCGAATATTGCATTACTGTATTAAATCTCGCTTATCATACCTATTCCGGTGTTAACACTTTGGATACTACAGAGTCATGGCGCAACCTCGCCCCGCGTGCGGGCGAGCAGTCCATCGTGTCGAGTGCTTAAAAATGGCGATCATCTAGAAGAACGTCGATGGTTCAATACCCTCTCACTACGCTTCACAGCATTTTCTCCTGTTTTCGGTTCAATATGCAGTATATTAGTAGCTACCATATAGCACCATATCTCATATATTAACATCGTAATGTAGACGGTTATTCGTTAGAACCATTCATTCAAAAGCTTATTTCAGATCAAAACTCGTGAATTATTAACAACTGAGTGTTTTTGTGCTATAATGATTACGTATATATAAGAGCTTACAATACTAATCGACGCAGAAATCGCTGTGAAGAGTCGTGGTAAGGGATCAAACCATGAACCTTCTTCTCTATGTTTGACATTACTAACGACTCAGCACTATAGACTGACCGCTGCGACGCAACACAGCGGAGAGGAGCTAGCGTCGTGACTCTGCCTACCCAAAGTGTTGAGATCTCCAGCAACATGGTCAATTATGCCGATATCCTTCAGCAATTTATATGTGGAGGGCGGTCATGCAAGCGGAAAGGATCTCATATGAGTCGATCAGATGAACAATGAACACGTGCTCGACAAAGCCTACGGCACACACGTTTAGTGGCGAAACCTCTTCTCCTCCAACGATATAGATCTTGTCGATCTAATTGGCGTACGTCGGTTTCCACGGTTTTTGTTACATGTAAGGCGATTGCACAGAATTTGTTGCAACCTAAAGCAGACTTCGAAGGTCAATTTCTAAGAAGACTGATCTAGTATTGTACGTGCAGGATAACAAACAATCTCCATTTCGTGCTCTGTATTTTTCAAATCCGATTCCAGTGACATCCTAAGTGATCCAAAATTGTTTGTTCTTTCGGCGCTCGCCTCATGACCTGATGTCATAGACGTAAGCACGTAGTGTGCGGAAGTACCGAGAATGGCTTTCTGTAGGTTCAGTAGTTTGATCTTCTGCGGACTCTGAGCAAAACATCGCATGAATGTGTTCTAGTTCCCATCATGACATGAATGCGAGGGAATTTGGGGTCTTCATAAAAACCGAAATTATTCAGTAGTGAGAGTGAAAAGCTAATGCTCACTCAAGCGGTGTTTGAAAGCAAAAGCCTTCAGAATATTCAAAACCTTAGATTTATTGACCAAGCTTCTGGAGTATAGTACAGTATCTTGAAAGCGTTTCAGGCAGCAAATCACTGAGCATTCACATTGAGTTCCTGTAGTAGTACACAGCAAATTTGAGCAGTTTAACAGTCCATAAATGTGTTGAGGGTGTCACGGCGCACCGTTAGAGATAGCCAGAAATCTCTCATCAAGTTTGCAGCGCTTTCTTCAATCAGTGATTTCAGGAAATATACAATCACCAATGAACCTAGTTTGCATGCCAATGGCATGGTTTTTATTTCCTTCGGTAATGTCTGTAACCGCCTAAACTATCAAACTATACTGTTCATAGATTGTTTAGTATTGACGAAAAGCAACTCAATAGAGAGTTAGATTGCTTGATACGTTATAAAACCCTGTTTTGAGTATTGAAGTGTAATAGGTTTTCGATTATAGAATTACTGAGTTTTTCGAAGCACATGACAGCACCTTCAGACCGCTCGATCGACACCGATGTCTCTATTCCGTGTCGTATCGGTTTCTGCTATGAGTGGAATACCAAGGCGAGTTTTGAATCGAACATAGTTGACCTAATGGGTTGTCCCATTATTATCTTCGCACTTCAACACTTTGGATAAGTCGACTGCGCTATTTTTTTTTCTTGAAGAATTCAACAAATGTAATCACTATCTCTGCATTTGACCTCTTTTTCTTAGACCTTCCTCAAAAAAAAAAAACAATCTGATAAGAATATAACATGTTTTGTGCCATTAAGGTCTAAGTGCTATACAGACGCCTGTTTCGTCCTAACGGGACTCATCAGTAGCATCGCCCTTGGTTCAGCCTATTGTGGCTTTAACCTCGATGACTCAAAATATTTATGCCTTCATCAGATTATTATTGTTTGAGCAAGGTCTATAAAACAGCGGTCAAGTGGAGAGGAACGATCATTTTAGAAACCCACAAGCCTGACTGCCGGTCACTACAATTTCAGGTAATTCCATCATCTGACTTTTAGTGAATTATTGCTCGGCGTCTATTCCTTCATAGAGGAGTATAGCCTCAAAGGATCGGCTGAACCGAGGATGATGCTATTGATGAGTATCGGTAAGACGAAATAGGCGCCTGTATGGCACTTAGACCTTAATGGCTCAGAACATGTTATATCCTTATCAGATTATAATCACTATCATGGCCAGTGATATGCGATCATTTGCTGGGAGGAGAATGAATGCCTTCCTAGCAAAAGGAACGAGACTGCGATCGAAGAAATTGATGAAGTCACTCTTGAGCGAGTTCTATTTTAGATTTTTTTCTCCTGCAGATGCAGCTTCATAGTTTCGGAGAAACGATAAGCCAATAGAGCAATATGAGGGCTATGAGATGAAAGTGGTGCAGTGGCTCAGCCCAGTTTTTCGAAAATGTGAAGAGAACATTTTGCAATGTGAGGACGAGTGTTTTTTTCTGGCGAAGAGCAACACTGAGTCGCTTCGGGCGCTTCTCTCCCAATACTGAGGGGATCTTTCGAAGATTTCACATAGACGTTGGCACGACATTGGTTGTTTTCTTGTTGTCGAGTAGTCTGCAAAGCAGCAGACCCTGCCAATTCCAAAAATCGAGATTTGAAAATAAACTAGCATAAAACTTGAGTTTTGGTTCGATTTCTTTTTGGCTGAGCTCAAGCATCTTTGTCACGAAGCAGCCAGTAGGTATGACGCATAATGTCCCTGCAGTAGACCCAGGACTCATACACAGTGATGATCGACCAGAGAAAGTCCTGCTTGTGGGGGCTAGTGGCGGCTTCGAGATGGTCACGTGTATAGTGCGCTCGTGGTCAGTCAGTGTATGAGAAGACCATCAAGACATCTTTTAGTAGTCCGTTTCATTTGAATGATGAGCAATGGTGGTGTTTCGGCAAAAGTGAAGGAAACAGTGGTGCGAAGATAATAATAATACAACCCAATCGATTAACGGTACAATATGTATCAGAGCGTTAGAGAATGAAGAAATGAGCTCTTGCTGAAGAGTTGTTAGCTTCAGCAATGCATAAAAAATGCCAAAAACTGTGATATTTTCCACCAAACATTTCTGATCGTTAGAAAAATGTGGAACTGTTACCAGATCTCAATGCGACCAGTGTCGGACGACGATTCCGTAATCTTGATAGTATCGCCCAAATTCGCTACTGTTCACGACCATGTCTCATTTCAATGGAGCCTAAAGATCCACGGCACGACCGGACGGGTAAGTAGTCCTGTTTTCTTAACTTTAAAATAGATTGATGTTCTATAGAGGAATCTTCCTCTAGAAATTCGTTAATGGGCTATGCATGTTCGTTTTGACATAGCAGATCTTAAGCCTCCGCTTTTCCATACCAACCAAATAGTACTTTGGACATCTTAATGACCTGTGCGTTGATAGGAGCACATGCTTATAGAAACTCAGAACTTTTTCACTCATTTCTCTGTTGAAGCCACAGTAAACATGACACATAGCTGAATGGATTCATGCGGGGTTCGTTACCATTCATAATTTTCTCCTCATCGATACGTAATGAGCCTGATCATTCCGAGATTACCGTTTTAGGGTGTGTCCTAACCTTGCACATCTTCATGTGTAGTGCTTGCCGGTGAGAGGAAGACTGCTATCATTAGAGTATAAATTCATCAAAGTTGCAGCGACTTTTTTCTTATTCCTCCTGGAGCGATATGACCACTCGAGTCAATACACTTACGCAGATAATGATAGAACAAGAGGGAAAAGACGGCATGAGATTCTGTCTGAACTCCAGACACTCTTGTTTACTGCGTATAATATTGGTTCAAATATTCGACAATCTAATAAGAAAGTTAGGAATCAGTCAAAAGTGACTTGATTTTATAATCTTGAGAGTTCAAAACTACTTGCATTTGCAGTTAGATGACGACGTCGACGATGAAGACGAAGTGCCGTCCGACTATGTTGCCGTTGAACTGTACTTCGTGGACGGTCCTGTCAGCCAGGTTAGCCCATTTAGACGAATAGAGCCTTTTGTGTGCTCATTTAATGAAGCTAAACCTGGCAGCCACAGTAACTTAGAAGAATTTTTACAAGCGAAAAATTTCTTATTATAGTTTCATTGCTTATTCACTTATGATTTTTTGAGACCTATGTTGTTGTCGTCTACAGCTGCATGTGAAAGCCTCAACACGAATAGACTAAATAGGGTCAACTGGACTCATGTGGTTTTTTTCCAAGGCTCTTTTTTTGAGCATACATCTCGTGCATGTGTGAATTTTTTTCACAAGATCTAATGAAGCAACCCCAAAATTCGTTTCAGCATGCTCTTAATTGATAGGAATATGTCACGATGTATCACAAAAATGTATAGGCTCGAGTCATGCTAAACTAAATGCTGGCTTCACTGGAGGAAACGATTTCACAAATGTTCCAGATGAATCCTTCTAATTTTTTGCGGCATATATCTGAACTGTGGTCATTATTATTTGGATCATAGCAGTACAAATCGTATGTGACAGATGACGGCTGATAGTGCTTTTCACAAGCTGAAAAACCAGATATTTTTATCAAGTTGGTCGACTTCATCATTAGGCCGGCCTTGTTGGACTGAGAACCCACTTGAGCATGTGTTCCGAATATTAATCATCTTCCTACCACATCGAGTGTCGCTTTCAATCTTTAATCATGCAGGCTTTAGTGGTGTTGTCGTAGCAAAAACGGGCAGTCCAAACTGAGCGATGAAAATTGAAAATGAAAAACGACAAAATTTCAGCTTCGAAACGGGATTGATCAGGACAGAATTGGGCTCCAAGTAGTGTTCAGCGTCGAGTTGTTAAAGTCAAAGTGCCTTGTTTGAAAACAAGCAATTGTCAAAATGATGACTTTTTTCTAATTTATTTTGCGTGATCCGTCATTCCATCTACTATGTGGATTCCAGCACTTCATGCATTCGACTTATTTCCTCGCAATCAATGTCCACGGAATCTTTCAATATTTTCCGTGTTATTCGAGTGCTGCTTCTAGAATTTGTCTTTTTCATGACTACTGTGCAATGCTGACCAAGTCAATTCAGCTTTCAATTCTGAAAATAGCCAGGCTAATATATCGCCACCTAAACTACAGGAAAGGGTTGCGAAAGGGAGGAGGATGTCTGAGCCAGTACTTTGCCTCGTAATCACTTACTACGCTATTTCCTTTCTCTAAATCAAATGTATGGTGAAACAAGAAAGCATGATTACTATATGAACTTAGAAATAAAGGTTTTGTTGCGCCCAAACTTCCAGATTTCGTGCTTCTTTATTTCCTTATCGGATATCTTTAGCCTCTTTATTATTACTGTGTAGGTGGATCTACAAGCTGTGGTTCGAGTGATGCAGAAGGACGAAAAAAAATGAAGACGAACCGGAGATTTTTGAGGAACGTCAGTGATTTTTTATCGAATAGTGTTCTTAGCAATGGCTTGCTGTTAACACATTTAGGAAGTACAAGAACAATGCAGCGTGGACGTGGATGCGAAGTGACCGACAAGGATCGTACGACGATCTCACAATTTTTGCAGGTCTGGAGCAAGTTCTTACTAATAGCGTCTCGTTAACTAGACAGTTCTATCTTCATAAAAAGAGTGTAATGCTAATTTATTGTAAGCAATCTCAAATTCATCCTTTGGCGAAATAGTGAATCATTATCACGATTTGCCAAGCTGTACAAACTCAGGGAATCATCACTAGGGCCAACAGATTTGATTTGTTTATCCACCTAATCAAAAAGTCTTATCAGCTAATACTCATGCTGCATTACTAACTGTATTGCTGTATTGCTTCGCTATTATTCGATTAAAAAGATCATTAACACCTCTGAACGACTTAGCAGGAGAAACTTCTCATTTGTTCAAAATATGCCAAGGTTACTAGATAGTCGGTGTTGGGATTTATCACGAACAGATTATTTTTTAGGAGATTTTTCACACTGAAAACTTTTACGCCACTGTAGTAATATTTCAATGAAAATAGAGCCAATACTTAGAATTCTAAACTCACACTCCTCATGTATGCCGATAGTTTAATTTTTCAAATTTGATGCTTTGTTTTTCTGATATATGCATCTCATTTGTGTACATGTGTAGTCATTCCCATTGATTTCAGTGGATCCTAGTAGTAACTAATTTCTCCTTTCGGGTACCGATCAACATGCTTAGACCTAAAACTCGTTTATTATGAATTTTATCAAGAAGTGTACAAAGAACATCTACAAAAATACATGGGCTTTCCTACCATGATACTCTTCTTCAAAATCCGTAAGTCGTTCGTTCATCTTGCAAGGCGAGAGTAGAACAATAAGATGAGGAGATTCGAAAATAAAGGATGAAGGATAAAGAGTTTGATATTGATCAATCCCTGAGGGAAGTGGCATGGATTAAAGCATCGTTAAAAATGCTTGGGTGAAATCTACCCTATACAGTGACTTGTAGTGGCATACCGTTTTTATGAATCAGTGCTAGTGTACTCTCAGGCAAGTCTGGTATTACTTCGGCGATCCATTGCAATTGACAAATTATTAGAGACTTTCTTGGATTAGATTGACGCCCACTCAAAGAGGTTTTGAAAAACTATATGTCACTAAGACACCTGAAAAATTCCGATTTAGGAAGTGATAAACTAAAACAAATCCATAGACCTCCGTTTAAACCAGATCCCGGTGTCTGATGCACCACAATAACTACTTCATGAGATAACTTTCAGCAAAAAACTCTTCGTAGAAATGTCTCTGTATGACTTATGACAAAAGTTCAAAATCTAGCATAGTGGATTAACTGCATTTAAATATTGCTAACAAAACAGAGTGAATTCATGTGGTTTTGCTTCAGTTCATAGAACTGACTATGAGCTGAACAATGTATATAATGTGGTTGAAAAGAAAGTTCTGGGACACTTGTAGAAAACTGAAAGTTTACCCATGAATTCCAAACAAAAACAATAGCTATTCTGAAAAGTAAAGGCAAGCTTTTCTACGACCTTCTGCCATCGGTGCGCCAAGTTTCGTATCTGCTTGAGATACGATTCCTTCGACTTCAGATCTAAGAATTCTCGATGCGTTTCTTCAACTTCATCAGACTATTAAAATTTTGATTAGAAAAAATATTAAAATTGGCGACCTGAACATGGCCTAATCCTGTTACAAAGTGAAATGAAGACAAGTAATATCTAGGTCTTTAGTAGAAAATCCCACATAAGAAACTGTAATATTCCCATGACATAGGTGGAAGTTATCTAATGCTTATTAATATTCCCAAGAACTTTCTTCCCACTCGTAGTATACTGGGTGCAGGCTATAGGTTTAATTACATAAAGGGATTCAACGTAATATTCTAAAAATCTCCTCTACTGTCTACTTATGATTTTTTTCAGGAGCATGTTGGCATGATTGTGAAGGTTTCGGTGCTTATCAAGATGGACGCAAAATTATTCGATCCGTACACATATCTGGACAAAGTCAGTAAAGTGCTCAATTAATCATTATGAAAGGTCATCAACATATTTAGGTCTTCCCCACACCACAAAAATCGTTCCTAACAACGAACTATAACGCCAGAGTCAACAGTAAAGTGTGGAGAAGGAGGTCGAGAAAGTGGGTTCAAAACACGAGAAGCCCTTGATCAACATTGAACATTTCAAAAAGCTTCGCGTAGCTATTAACTTGGGAAACTTAATAGCACTACACACATAATAAGCATATATCTCAAGTAACTGAGTAAAGCAAATAAAAAAACTGCTCAAAATTAATCGAACGTTCCTAGGTAATCGATAATTGGTTATTATTTGCCTTTCACCAATATTACTGGATCATTACTGACTATGTCTCTTTGCACACATATGGCACATAAGTTTCCCAGGGCAACATTCACTATATATGTTCACGAGAAACATGACAAAAGCAGAAAGATAATGAATTTAAACACTAGGTCGCTCTACAAGTTTTGGAACTAGAGCAATAATCACCAAATATATCAACCAGGAGCAATTAAAACTGTATAATTGTGGTATCGCTCAATCGCGCATTTTCTTGAGAAAAATATGGTGCAACTTGCTTGTACTTGCTTAGGATGCCACTGCCGTGGGAAAAAAATTTGCTTGCTACTCATGCACGAATGGCTTGGGGTGATGATACGGTTGCAGAAAGGACGGTTACGAAGTGGTTCGCGGAGTTTAAAGTTGGAGAGAGCAGTCTAGAGGACTAGCCGCGCTCGAACCGCCCTCAGGAAGCTCCATTAATCATGCGCGCCGCCTCACTAGCATTTTCTTCTACGCGTCATTCCTGCATGAGTAGCAAGAGAATTTGCTCCCACGATAGCTGCATCTTGGAGCAATTGTAGGCAAATGCGTACCAAGATGTTCCCAAAGAAATGCGCCATCGAGTGATACCAAAATCATGCAATTTCAATATTTGTGGTCAATAAATTTGGTGTTCATTGCGTAGGAGAGACATCACAGCAGCCCAATATAGCAAATTTTACGTATTTTCTTTGTTGTCTGATAAGATTCTGGAAAAATTTTGAATGAAGTTTACAAATGAGAAAAATCACTGCTGAGTACTTTGCGTAAGCTATGATTTTTACCAGAAAATCGATGAGAGACGAAAACGGTAAAGTGAGTAGAAAGGAGAAAGTCGACATTGAGAAGAAATTCGCCGAGGTTATGGATCAGGAGCGAGAACGGGTAGGCCCAATGCTGTATCTGTACCACGAAACATACCTATTCTTGTAAATTTGATTAACTAGATGACCGAGACGAATTGCTTGCGTGTGATAGAGCCGTCATTACGACGTGGATCTAGCCAGACTCTCATGTCACTCAACCATGCACCAGATCATGAACATCTCTTTAAGAAGGTTTGTAAGCCAAGCGTCAACTTCTTTTCCGTCTCACTGGCTTAGAAAGTTTTTAGATAGCGTTTAGACGGATTTGGAAGAGATGCATTTGATAATTTGCGAAATTCTTCAAATAGTATTGTGTGAATGGCAAACTCCCGTTAACATAAGTGATGTTTCAAACGTTGAATATGAATAGTCGACAAAAATGTTCTCAAGTTAAGCATTTGGAAAAAATTATGTATGAGCTATTTTACATTATTATAAAATAGCAACACTGCCTAAAGTGCAATGATAGGAGTTTTTAAATTACTTGGAGATACTAATGATATGGTATTATATGAAATATAGGTATTGTCCACTAATATTGTTTAAATTAATTATTCATACCATCTAATTTCACATAGTACGTCAATTCCATGCCTTTTTCATTCTTCGTTTTGCCTCGCATCCTGTCAACCAAAGCGACATTTTTGTGTGTGGATTCGGCCTCTGACTGAGCACTTTGTCTACATCAAAATGTCGTTGGATGGCTGGTCATACATTCTCTACGGGATCCTCTGCTAAGGCGTTCTCAGGCTTTCATCACAGAGTTGCACATCGCACTTCAGTGACTGGAGAGAGCTTTTGGAAAGAAGACTCCTCAACCACGTCATGGTGAGGGCTTGCTTGATCCAAGAGGTTCGGACAGATTAAATTGAGTAGATTTTACTGCATCGAACCAGGCACTTCTTTTTCAGTGACAAGATTCCAAATCCGTAATAGATCTATCGTTCGGTGCTCATTTTCCACATTTACAATCATAGCACCTATCGCATCTTCATAAGATTGATCGGCTAATTAAACATGGGCATAGGCCTTATGTTAATTCTAGTTCGTTATTTTATTTGTACGACCCGTCATAACAATTTTTAATGTACATATCTCAGTACTTCTAGCATTTAATTCGTTTTTCGTCTTCTTTTTGAATGACGCAGAATACTGGTCGAGCATGTCTCCTTGCGATTTCGAGGATAGCTTGGCTGTGGCTTTCTATAGTGCGTTCGTTGTTCACTGCCGAGAGTGTAGGGGGTGAAGATCGGCTCCACGCGTGCCGCTGCGAGCATCACAACCACTCGGCCACGGCGCCCCCTATTATGATAATTCAGTAACAGTATAACAATTGATATGATCACTCTCACAGCTTAGCCTTTTTGCGGCAACTGGTGAGAGAGCTATGTGTATTCAAAAATTAAACCATTGTTCTTGTCGTAAGTTATTCCACGACTCTCATGTAAATAATAAGAAAGTCAGAAGTAGGACATAATATAAAGTGCCATTTCGAGATTTATGTGCATTCGAGCCTATTCCGTTTATTTTATATAGTTTTAGTTATTGATAAGCTGTTGTGAATCGTGTGAACGACGGAGATGCTCCTTCGTCTATGACTGCCGAACAGAGGAAGAATCAGAGGAAGTTGAGGTGAGGACAAAATTCTTGGTGTATAAGCCATGCGTTTAGTCGACGCTTATCTTAGCTTGTAGCTTGAGAACGACCAGTTTCTCAAGACTTGCTGTTCTTGTCACAGGCACAAGTCAAAAGTTGTTTAGATCAGACCAGACACACTGAGATAACCACAAACAACGAAAACCTATTGTTACCCTAGTAAATTCTCATAAGGAAAATTTTTCTATAGATACTGTGGCTTTCTCATTTAATGTCACGAAGTGACAATATATTCTAAAAAATTCCTTAAAAAATGCACTTTTAAGGAGACCGACTCAAGTGATGGAGAGGAAAAACGTTTTGAATGCAATGACATCCAGAAAGAACACGTTCATGACGTAAGTTAATATAAAGTAGCGTACATCTATAGCTCAGCTTGAAATAAACTGAGACATCCAAAAGCAGCATGAATTGTCTGCATTCAAGGCGATCTCATAGTTTTATCCAAACCGCTAATTATATGACAGAATAAGAATAAGTTACAAGTATGCCTATCCTATAATGTTGAGTGATGTGTGATATCTTTCATTATTGTTTAAGCCAACTTTTCATGTGGTCTGGCAAGGGCTCTTGTACAGCCCGATACACATGTTTCGTCTTTACAGACTCGTCAGTTGGGCAGTACCCGTCGTCTTTCGATATTTTTACAGTAAGTTCTCTCGGGAGCTCTGCTCCATTACAGAGATTATCGAAGACGAACGTTTTACACTCTATGTCAAACGAAATTTTCACCTAACACAGAGCGTTTGCGCACACGATTGCTCTTTAGCTGGTATTTTTACCAGATTCAGCGTTGTAGCGTAGAGTGGTGGAAAAACAGATGTCGCTAGTACAACGGGTTAGAGCGCCCCACCTCCCCCCCACCACCCGATAGGGTAAAATGCGAGTCCCGCCCGGCGCAGTTTTGCACATCACCTCATATCATTGGGTATATTTTTAACATCAACTATCGTTATAAAGCGGTTAATTGAAGAGAATTATTGTCTTTCCACTGAAAGATTCAGTGGAAACAGAAGCGGTTATAGAGGCTCTGGATAACCAGGGCGTCCCTACTCGGTACATAATGATCCTTCGTGAGCTTTATAAAGATTTCACGACCAGAATATCTCCATTCTACAACAATATCACCATTGACGTAAGAAGAGGGGTTCGACAAGGCGATACAATATCGCCAAAACTATTCACTGCCACCCTACAAAACGTCATGCGAACTTTAGAATGGGACGAAATGGGAGTGAAAATTGACGGTCGACAATTAAACCATCTTCGCTTTGCTGACGATATCGTTCTCATAACACCAAACATCAGCCAAGCGGAACGAATGTTGACTGATTTCGACAACGCCTGTGGAAAGATCGGTCTTCAACTGAATCTAACGAAAACAATGTTCATGAGGAACGGATGGGTTTCTAATGCCCCATTCACGCTCAACGGAACGACAATTTCCGAATGCTCCAGTTACATCTATCTAGGTCGTGAAATCAACATGATGAACGACCTAGCCCCAGAGTTGAGCAGGAGGAAACGAGCGGCTTGGGGAACGTTTAAGAGCATCGAAGATGTAGCGAAGAGGACAAAGAACATCCGACTCCGTGCCCACCTTTTCGACTCGACAATTATCCCTGCCCTAACGTATGCAGCAGAAACCTGGTCGCTACGTAAGCAGGATGAAAGATCACTTGCCGTTATCGAACGCGCAGTCGAAAGGTCGATGCTAGGAGTATCTCGTATTTCGCAAATGAGACAAAGGATCCGAACTTCCGACCTACGTCAACGATCGAAAATCAGAGACGCCGTTCTACACGCCAGGATATCGAAAATAAGGTGGGCCGGACACGTGATGCGCTTCAACGACAACCGATGGACGAGAGCCGTTACCGACTGGATTCCTCGGGACGTCAAGCGCTCTAAAGGAAGACCACTGACCCGTTGGTCCGATTTCTTCACGAAAGCGATGGAAGAAAGATATGATGCTCAGCGAATTCCTAGAGCAAGGAGGACCCACTGGGCTACTCTTGCACGCGATAGGGAAAAATGGAAGAGTTGCTGGTACCCGCTCGAGTCACTCGACGATCAACGGGACGACAGGTGATACAGGTGATTGTCTTTAAGAATAAGTTAGTTGACGCTGCAGATATCGAATATACACCTTGACATTATTGCAATAGGAATGGCTCTCATATATCTGTTATCAAATGTACTTTATGATTCAGATACTCAAAGATAGCTTTTTTTTGTTGCAAACGTAGCAGACTCTGAAATTAAATACTGATTTTAAATACTATTTTTAACTCATTTGAAATAGTTGACGATGGAGTCTGGCGAGCCATCAGTGGGATATATCACTGGATTTTCATGTTCACGAAATTAGTATTTTTTCATAGTAAATAGTAATCAGTAAATGCGTTAGGATTTGGTTTCTTGAGACAACGTTTCAAGCTCGGTTCTTAGAAGAGCCCAAATATGACTAAAAAGCCAAAAAGAGCAGATTCTTAAGGACCGAATCTTAGGCCACCGAAGTGGTACATGAACCGAAATCACAATACATGGTTGCGAAATGTTCAGATCGTTATAGTGTCCCTGAGGTTCTAAAACAGGCGGAATGACCTTGTTTTTGTCTTGAAATTTTATATATTCGCTGGTACGAACAAGACAGAATGTTCCTAAGTCCAATTTCTTGGTGACCTCAGCAATAATCAGATAGGTCTGTGCTCACTTCTAAGCTAACACAAGGTTGTTGATGTGAGATTCTATTGTGGATGGATAAGGCTTCGACAAATTCCAAGTTCTAAGAGGTCTGCAACGATCGCGATATAATTAATGGAATTCTGCATAGGTTACAGTAGATCGTCGCGAATATGAATGAGTTGATATTGGAAATCGAAAGTGCAAATTCTGCTGAACATCAATCAACACTGGAAATATTCGACAAGGGACTTTTCACTGAGGCTAGCGAAAAATATTTAACAATTTAATGACTATTTTATCTAGCTGCGAGGAAAATCAAATAGTTACATTAGGCTCTAAAGTAAATTACGGCTAGTTTGATTTTTCGACACTGACTACGGTAATGTTTATTTTTTTCTTAAGTTAGACACGAGGTGTTATAACAGACACGAGGTGTTATAACACCTCGTGTCTGGCTTGAGAGGAAAATAAGGAATTAGTGAAGCTTGTCGAGGTTAATAGATACTCGATCTTGAGGATTACTGTATAATCATACCATATGTTCAGCGTTGAGTCGCCCTATGTGAAGACAAACATAATTTTCCACGTATTCTGAATCATAGGTGAACAACAGTTCATTTTAAGCCCAGTAGGCAATTTGCCACTATAATCGCTATGTTCTGGATATTTTCAGATGCTCGCAAACATGTACTTCAATAAGATTGTGCTCCCAGACATGGAATACGTGGAGGATTTCGTCGACTTCCTCATCGATGCCGAACTCAACGATCTTCCAGTGCTTAAACGGGCCTGCGAGCGTTACCTTTGCGGCGAACTCAACAGTGTAGGTCGCTGAGGTCTTTTGCATCGTGAACAATTCAAAAACTAATTTCATGCAGTCTTCAACGTCCTTCACGATATGAAAAATTTTACGAAAATGATATTCAGCATTGCTAAAAAGTATAAATGAGGCATTTGCAGTAAGCATGATAATACTCACTATGCACGGCTGAAACATGTTACGACTTTATTGGCTAGCAAATTGCTTTTCAGAAGAAGGATTTACTCACCTCTCTTCTACTCGACCTACTCTTCATCTCCATTGTCTTCCAGCTCTCTGTCATGAAAAGTATGACATTGTCCGAGTTGTCAAATAGAACTGAGGAGTTATCTCAGATCGACAGACTCATGGAGGACGAGGAATTCAAGTAAGGACGAAGAATAATTCAGTAAAATTTTTTTTTGTTATCGAAATACCGACGAAAGCAAATATTTTGTTAATATATCCATTGATGTAGAGTGATGTGCAAAACATCTGCATCAGACGGGACTTGCACCCGCATTTCACTCAATCCGGGCACGCATGCTCCATACATTGCACCACCAACGCCTGTTTTGACACCACTCTTTCTACGCTACAATTGCTGACAGATAGATGCGTTGTAGCGCAGAAAGAGTGGTGTTAAAACAGGCTTCGTGCTACAATGAACAGAACACGCGCTCCTGGATGGGGTTAAATGCGGGTTCAAGTCTAGCCTGAAGCAGATGTTTTACACATCTCTCCACATCAATAGGTATATTTGCATCATCATAGCACCACTAGAAGCGGTTAAATAGAAAGGAATTTTATTCGATCATCTAACAAATATAATTGATTCGCTGTGTAGCTGTACTGTTGCAAAACCGGTGTATAGTGAGTGAAGCAAATGAAGTGATCAAGTGATAGTAGCCGGTAGACAAAGAGTGCTTTACCTTCACATATGTTAGTTTTATGGACATACTCGGAGTATGGGCGGGAAGGGGGTGGAGGGGGGAAAAAGCAAGCAATGAAGATGTAATATCATCTGCATCTCCAATTTGATGCCGCATATGTGATTTCGTCCTCCATTATTATGCGTCACATTATCGTGGTCCATTTGAGGGATTCCACGTGCAGGACAGGATTTTGGGACACACAAGAACATTCTCCCACTTGAATAACAATATGTTACGGTTTATAGTCAAACGTTACAAGTCAATTTATCCTATTAGATAGGAGTCCGTTCTCTGGACTCAAATACATCTCAGAAAAAAAACAAGATGCTTTGGTACGCGCTTTATCCTTTATCCCATTTTAGTAACTGCCAAGTAAACTCGATAGCAACTGGAAAATTTTGATTGGACCTGGAACATCACATCTCCACTGCCAGATAAAGTGGCAATATGATTTTCAGCACGTTCCCTGATGCACATTCCACGTTCAGAACATCTGCGTTTCTTAGCACTGTTCCGAACCTCTGAGCATGTACAGACAATAAACTTTGACAGCGAAAAAGCTCCTGGCTCACGCTCAGTCTTCCCTGTTATTGCGGTCATAACTATTATTCTACCCATAATATTTCACTACATTTTCACCCTTTGTAATTTGAATCATTCAGAGTGCTCGACAAGCGCATTCGATCGCTTTCGGATCGCAATTTGGTGGAATTAGTCGAGCAGTGTTTGTCTTTCAGTGAGCAGCGTAACAGAGTACAGGTGATCACACTTGGTGCCTGAGACCGTATCGTCGTCGATATACTAGTAACCTCCGTTGAGAGTTCTCATTCTTCACGTCCAGCCTCACTTGTTGTCCTTGAATTCAGTTAGTGCATTCATTTCCTGTACATTGAGAGCGCATCTGAAGCTGTCATTTGGCGAAATTATCAGCAATGATATATATCCTGTTCTGTCAATTGATTGATAACCTTTTTCATTAATTGTGCCCTATTTTTTTTCTTTGGTTTTCGGAGCGAATTAAAGTTGAGCAATGAATTTTATGAAAGCTGAATCGTAATGAAACATGAGATCCGAGGAAAGAAATGTCAAACTTGAAGTTAATCCAAAATCACAGTGTGAATGTGGCAACAATGCCTGAATACGAGAACTCAAGAGAAGCACCACCTTAGTGTAACAATTAATGAACAAATTAATTTAGACTCGAGCCCTCAGTCTGGGGAATTTAAATCGGATATACCACTTTCTAAAATTAGTGGAGGAGGGCTATCAGCTATGTTGATTTTTACCACAACATTCCCATATTACAAAATAGAATAGAATATCTGTAGAGAATAGTGGTCATATACCCAGGAAATTCGATACAGACGCAGTAATCGCATGGAGTTCATTGGCAAAAGAAGGAGAAAACACAAACTTGAGTGGGAAAGACTGATGGTCATTGAAATGGGGGATAACGTCAGCGAAAATTTGAGCATTAGATTCTACATTCCGACACCTTACTAAACGGACTACCATGGGTGAACACATCACTCGTGCATCGACCAACGTTCGTAAATGATCTATCGTGATATCAGTAGCAGAAAGATCAAGCAGCTGAACACATCCCATGCTAATCCATTCGATTAGCGAGTCGAACTCGGTAAATTGACAGCTAACCATTGACAACTCGCGAAGATTTGGTAACCAAGTGGACTATAAACAAAACGGAATTATACAAATTACCGGAAGGTTCGTAATAAGCAGCACACAAAACAAGGAATTTTTGTATTTTCAAACCTTAGAAACATTCTAACAACAATTATAGCAAAAATAATGTGCAAAAATAAGTAAAAATACTCATTTGCAATGAATAATTAGTTAAAAAATGGAACAACAACGTTACTACAAACAATACACTGTGAAGTAACATATCACACTATATTTTTACACGGCGCGTCATCACGATTTTCTGTGCAGATCCGCTATTTCTTGCATTCAATTCGCTTTTTCAAATTCATTCCTTCTCAAAGCGATCTTCAAAATTTTCACATGTTTTACCTGTACTCTCGACTGAGCCCGTTATTAGGTTTAGTACGGCACCTATACAGTACTAGGCAGCTACTGTTTCGCTCTTTCAGGCTCATCAGTAACGCAGTGCCTTTCGGTTCAACAGATCCCTTGGGGAAATACCTCTACATATGAGGGAACCGACGCCGAATAATAGATCAAGCAAGTCATGTGACGAAAACCCCCGACACTGCAGTGGGCACGGTAGAGTGCTTGTGTCTGGTAGAATAAATCATACCTCTACTAACTAATAACATGTTTGAGGCTATTATGTCTGGTACGGCACTTATACTGCATTAAACAGCTGATGTTTCGCCTTCATATGTAGGTGATATCCCTCCTGCAAGGGGTCGGCTGAATCGAAGGGTACTATGCTACTGATGAGCCTGGGAGGGCGAAACATCAGCTGCCTAGTACTGTATAAGTGCCGTACCAGACCTCATAACAGGCTCAAACATGTTATTATGTTATCAGATTTCCCAAGGTGTTTCTTGGGAATTTCATCCTCTTGGTGAATGTCGCAGAATTCTCATCGAGACTATTCTCCCAGCAATCTTCAACGTAGCCGAGCCGAGGTGCTCCTTAGCTGATTGCAAAAGAGGTTGGGTACGGGGGCATGTAACGGATCGAAGGATCAAAGCAACTAGCGCAAAGCTAATCACCTTGCTTCCTGACACACCACAACACTAGCCAATCTACCCTTGCCCAAGCGAAGCGACATGTCACATCACTCAAGTGACATGTTGCTATTCAGAAATACGCAAAAGGAACATACCATGAAGGAAACACCACTCAAATCACAGCCGTCCAATTTTAAGTTTATAAGACTATTACATGATGAGAATAGTTGCTCAACCAAATGTCCTCGAACGAACCCACTGAAGGAGAGGTCGAGCAATGCAAGATTGTTCAATCCTAAATGTGACTTTTCGTTAAAAACCAATAAAAGTTCAAAAACCACGACACTACTATTTTTTGCAATTACGGACGACAATTTTCGTATAATTCTAATAAGAATTAGACTTGAAACTCTTCGCCCGTTATGTTCACGTATGGGCTCGACCACCAAAATGATGTAATCGGCTAAACAGTCTCGTCCTACTAGAGTAAACTAGCCTACTCAATCGCTTAGCTTTCAACACAGGCCACCAGAAGGGCGCAGAATCGAACTTATATGGCTGATTGTCCAATATATGTTAGAAAGAGTAGCGAGATTTGATTATAATGAATTTGGCACTCAGAGAGACATCAGAAAATAGGTAATGACATGTGTTTTATTGACTATTGAACTGAGTTCAAGAAATATTGATCCAGTGCTGTCTTATATGCCTTTACAGATTAATATATAATAGGTCGTTCCATGAGTTTTGGCAATAGACCAATAAGCACCAAATTTATTAACCCGAAGTAGTCAGAATTGCATAATTTTGGTGTCACTCAACTGCGCATACATTTAGGTATACAAGTTGCCTACATTTGCTTTGATATGGAGCTATCGTGGGACCAAATTTGCTTGCTAGTTATGCACGAATGATGCGTAAGGCAAAATGCTAGTGGGAGCGGTTCAAGATCATGAATCTTCTTGTGGACGGCCCAAACGCAACTGATCCTTCAGAATGGTTTCTCCAGCTTTGAACTTCTCAAACCAGTTCCTAGCCGTCCTTTCTACAACCGTACCATCGCCCAAAGCTCCATTAATCTTGCGTGCCACTTCATTAGCATTTCCCTCTACGCGCTATTCGTGCATGAGTGGCAAGCGAATTTGTTACCACTACACTTTTATCTTAGGGCAGGTATAGGCAAGCTGTACACCAAAATGTTCGTAAGAAAATGCGCAATTGAACGGTATCCAAACCATGCAATTTTAATCGCTTCTGATTGATAAAGTAGATGCTTATTGCTCTAGCGCCAAAACTTATGAAATGACCTATTTGTATAAGGCTCTAATCTAAAGGAAAACTTAGAACTGAAAAAACTCTTGTGAGACGATACTAACCACATAAACTAGTGATGGCAGCTTCTTCGCCCAACGCCAAGTCCAAGTCGCAAATTCGCAGTTCTTTCAAATTTGTGCAGGCTGCGATAAATTTCGATAGAACAAAACCAGACGTCAACTCGTTGTGCGACAAGTCAACAGAAGAAACAGAAGGGTATGAAGAGACCTGAATATTACGAAGGTAAACCGTTTATAAACTATCCTTTCTAGCACTTCAACATCAATATACATGTTGCAAGTACAATGATTCTGCTCCCTTAAACCCACTTTTCAGGCTCCTTGGGCCCTTTTTCAGATTTTTTTATGTTGTAAACTCAACAACAGAAAGATGATTCAAAACAAATTCGCACCGCCTTTACTGATAAGGATAAAAAGTTTCCGGCGTTAATCAACCCTGAGGGACGCGTCATGCATTCGTCTTCATCGGCATCAAGTGAAATAACTTTACAATGACTCGCGGTGGGTGGCCTACCGATATATCAAATCAGTATTGCTACCCTCCCAGACAATTCTGGTACTAATTCACCAACCTCGGAGGGATGAAAGGCTAGTGGGTCTTGAGAACGAGATCACTCCATCGATCATCGATTGTTAGATCACGTGTGTGTGTGCAGAGCACCTCTTATCACTGCTCCACACGCACACATTACTAACTATTGATTACTGAAGCAACACTGATTTTAATACGATGGTGTGATCAGTCGGGCTCAGTTGTTCGATAAAATGAGAAATATAGACGTCCGACTCACTGAGCACAATATCGTTAGATGTTCGTCATAGAGACCCACGTATTTGCAGCTAAACTCCTCAACATTGGGTAATACAACATTTACAGCAGAAAGAGCACCAGAAGTGATGTCTAAAATCCAGTGAAAATTTACACACATTCTAAGATACGAATTGACTTTTCGCTACAGCGTGTACTGAAAACGATAGACGTTTGTCGAGGTGTTCGGACGGCTTACAAAGGTTGGCAAGACCACCAATAAGAAGCTGGCACATATATGGTGAGTCTGGGTTCCAAAAATCTGTTGTTGATAAGAGGAATATCACAAAAAGCCTTCCGCAAAGATATTTCTAGTACACCAGTCGTCAGCCACTCTTTGTACCCGTTCAAACAGCCTGCCAATAAAAAAAAAATCCGAAGTAGCGAAAGGGTTAAATTAGTCGTTCATGAACTGACCACAACCATCAAGCACAAGTCGGTTGATCACGCGCTTCGTATCAGCCAATGCCTTCAAGACGTCCTCAACCAACGTATGATCGCTTGGCGAGGCTGATGAAAGGTCGAGTACACCAGTGGAGTCGAATTTTGAAATATAATTCGAAACGGCCTCACGTTCCCCTCAAAAACCGATAATAGAAATAAGCTTATTGACACCTTAGATTGCGAAAACACAATGAAGTAGAAAATTCACCAAAAGCCGAAGCCAATAAAAAATCAAGTGTGCCGAGTTATATTTGAAACTGCCAACTCCAGGAGGGAGGTGAACCCTCGTTTCATTCGTAGCAGAGTCGAGTGTGCTCACTATATCACCGAAGCCACCTTTGCTATTGATCCTTCTTTTATACGAGCTATAAGAGCTTACTAGGGCAAATCAGTTAAGGGTTGGCTGTTTATAGCTTTGATGCTTTATGCCGAAGGAAGAGTGATGGTCCTGATGACGTTCGTGGTAGCACAGATCCGCCGTGTAGGTGAACCGCGGGTTTAACTCCCACCTGAGGTTGAAAGTTTAGCATATCACTTAGCATCCTTGGATACAGTATAACAACATCGCAACACTGTTGAGAGAACGATGATGTGAAGACATTTTTTGTAAATTGATGAAAACCATAGAGCTAACCTGCCCTGCTCTTAAATAGTACTTCAGCAGTAGGTTTGCTCAGTCGGCATATAATAACAAGCGGTTCACCAAGAGATGAGAGAGGGACGTTAGCGTCGGCTTCTCTTCCGTCAGAAAGGCGAATATCGAATGAATTAGATTCATAAGCAGCTAGCTCTGAACAGATTCGATCGTGCGCGATCGCCATAGTTGCTGTTCTGTAACGGGCAAAAGACAGATTGAACTATGTGAACAACCAAGCAACCGATCACTAATAAGACTCAGGTAGTCACAGGTTTGACGAATACTTTTCCAAAATTTCAACATTCCGTTTAAAACAAATCACATTCAACTAGTGCTTGCTGTCGCACAGCCAAGTAGAAACGATAAGATTTTTCTATTGCACCGCTTTTATAGCGGTGTCATGAGCTATAACTCATGACCAATAATGTTGAGTGCTATGTACGACTTTGAAAGTGGGTTAGGAGTCGATCACAAGTCTCACTCTTTCCGGAAGCGCATGCTAACCACTGCACTGCCGTGGATCCCGTTCTGCTACCACTAATTCTTATATATAGACCAAACCAACTCGCCGATGGCCGGTTGCTGACAGAATCGATACCTTGTATCACAGAAAAAGTGACGACAGAACAGGAGCCCAGGTAGTGCAATGGTTGGCATGCGTCTCTGGAAAGGGTTCGACGCGGGTTGAACTGCAGTCGAAATTCGAAGTTTTGGATAACACTCGACATTATTGGATATGTTACAACCCAACAGCTTCACTTCAGCAGGAGTTGCAAGTGAATGCAGACATTCTTCGCAATTTTCGTAAAAATTCGCTTTCTGTTGTAAAGTTTGTAGAACCTGTCGAAAGTGTACCTCGGAAATGAAACCACTTTATCAGCTCTGAGCATTCCTCCATGTTCATCTTCAAATCGAAGCGTAGCAACAATATGAGGCTCCTCCCCATTTGATAGAGTGTTCGGGATTTCGATAGCATCAGCTGAACACCTCTGAGCACCGCTTCTCGAAAATGAATCCGCATTTGATCTGAATTTCTGTAGTTATGACAGCGTGTAACAGATAAGAGTAGAGCATATATGCCGCAGTAGTTAGAGGTGCTCCGCGTCATACACAAGGTCTATGGTTCAATCTCCGCATATGGCTTACTAAGCCATATATCTCTCTGGGGTCGGTAAATTGGTACAGGACTGGTCCCAGACTGTCTGGGAGGACAAGCACCGCTGACGCGATACAGCGGGGGGGCCACCGCGAGTCATTGTAGAGGCCAGATATGCATTTAGTCACCATAACGAAGTAAAAAGTTGAAGACGAATGCATGGAACATCCCTCAAGGATTGATCAATGCCGAGAGCTTTATCCTTTCCTTATTATGATAATATACACAAGAATTTTTCTTAATTTACCGCTCATACAGCAGTTATAATGTATAATTAAATATCCAAGAATAGTGAGTGGTATGCAAAACTTTCAATCTCATCAGGATGTTGAACCCCCCTTTCACCTACACCCACCGGAACCTGCTACAACTACACCACTCGTGTCACTACTTTGCTACCACTTTTCTTCGATAAGAATTATGGTAACTGTCAGCAACCAATCGTTTATGCGTTTTACGCTCGCGGTATGGGTGAAACACGGGTTCAATCCCTGCCTGGTGCTGAAAGTTTTGACCATCACGCAATATTGGCTATAATAGTAGTCACTGACAAAACAGAGGAAACTTTATATCTATTAAATTCTGGAGAATTCTCGAAAAAGTGCCTTATTTCTTGCGATGGCTTCTTCACTTCAATCGCAAAATCTTCCTCGTCCTGATATCCTCTTTTTCGGCGCCGCGACTCATCAGCAAACACAAAATCGTTTGGAATTTCGCATGGGAGAAAAATGCCCTGAACCAAAAGTTTTCTTCGATTTGCTTATATAATGCAAAAGTTTGAACACTCAGGCTCAAAATTCCATATCAGATTAGTCATGCACACCAAACTGCGACCTACTTTGTCTCGCTTAGCTGTAAAAGTCGGCAGAAGCGGTAGCTCTGGAGAAAGACCCCTATGACGAGATTCGTTCTTGGTGCTACAGGAGCCAACATTTCGCTGCTCCTCAAAATCACAAGGAAGTGCTATTTCACTGCGAGTTGGTGATTCAAGGACCATTACGTCATCGTCTAAGCTCAGAGCCTTTTTTTCATCAGAGAAAACATGTTTCTCCTTCTTTCTTGACTGTGCACCAAGTCCTTCAATGATACGCTGCAAATATAAGATAATTTTACCATCAAACTAAAAGTTCAAAGAAATGCGATAGTCGCAACACTGAATAAAGCTATTCAGTAACGATATCACATAACACAACATAGAAGCAAACCCTACATACGGCAAAGTTTCGTAATTAATGGATAAATAAAGGGATCACTCTCTTTACAAATAAGTTGTTTCAGTCAAAAATACGATGGCATTAGGCACTACTATTGAATTCACCTTGTAACCGTTCAGATCTACATTTTCTTCCAGTTCATGTCGCTTCGTTTGAGAAGCGCTAATAAGTGATCGTGTTTTTTTCGACTTAAGCCGTTGTGGTACATATCCACGAACAGGGAAAGCGTCTGAAACTCAATGATTCTTCGTGAAAAAACTAATCAATAAGGATAGAAGTTCAGGATAGGTTAATAGGAGATGAGTATAGTTCACATCGAGGAAAGAGTCTTAGTAAAGAGGTGGACTGAGTGGTGCAGTGGTAGCACGCGCCTCTTTTAAGGGTAGAAGCGGGTTCAGCTACCAACTGGGGCCGAATTCTTACAAAAAACTTACACACTTTTAGATGTATATTTACAACAAGGATACATTGGCAAGGTCTTTGATAATTTTTTTACTGAGAAAAAAGGATTAGATATGGAAGATAATACTAGAAAGGTAGAATGCTCAAAGCAAACTTAAAAATACCCACGTTTTCGCTGCTCATCTTCCATAAACTGAACGAGAGTGGTGAGCTCCTTCACATGTTCTTCATCCTCGTCACCACAAGAAGCAAGAAAATTCCTGATGTATATCAAACATTAGCTGCTTAGATATACATATAAACAATACTGAGAATCGGCCAATCAAATTGGAGCTGTCAGAGAATCAGCTGATGAGTAAGGAATGAAAGAACTGGATTGAAACCTCAAAAAATCGACAGCAGTCCATCCATCGGCATTTTTCTTAACTACGGAAGCTCCGCATTTGAGAAGATCCCTAGCTATCTCAACGAAACCCTTATCGCACGCTTCCATCAAAGGAGTGATGCCACCTCCCGTCTAAATTACTGATAGAAAACAAATACAAGACCAACACAGAGCTATGTATAACAAATAGCTACTGATATACCGCTCCAGTGGGCTGCGTGGCACAGGGATTAGAGGTGTCGTACGACATACGCGTGATCAGTGGTCGTTCTCGCGCCCAAGGCTTATCAATCCTTCCGTCTCTTTAAAGTCAGCGAATTGGTGCCAAACTGGTCTAGGTGATACACTGACTTGATACATCGATAGGCCACCCCGAGTCATTGTGAAGGCCATGCATCGCCTCAGGAATTGATCAACGTCAACACCTTCACGTTTTGGGCTTCATCTTTTATTAGACAATTTATTGATCCGTTTTCATAGTGAATTTTTTCACTGTGCGGATCCCAGTACTTCAATTCAATTCGTTGTTTCATTTTCTCTTGAACGTCGTAGAATACTGGTTGAACGAGCCTCCTTGTAATCTTGAAGACAGCCTGGCTAAGGCATTACTTAAGGCGTTGTTGTTGACTGCCGAAGAGTTGAGGAGTGGAGCTCGGTTCTACGCGCCTCTGCTTTAAAAGAGCTTTATACTGCTGCTATATATATATATATATATATATATATATATATATATATATATATATATATATATATATATATATATCCTTACGTAGCGCATTTAACAATAACTCACCGAATTCTCATCGTCATTAAGGACTTCCGTACTCACTGGATCTACCTCAGCACCAGCTTTGAGCAAAATACGAACATTCTCTCGTATTCCTGCCGAAACCGCTTCACTAATTGGAGTCCAACCGCCGTGATCACGTTTATTAACATCGTACCTCTGAGCAGAGCACAAAAATACCATAACCTAACCGTTTATCCTATGATACACCCTGTCAAACTCACAGCGGTAATAAGTTTTTCCACCAATACGGTATCAGTACTACGTGCTGCAATATGTAGTCGAGTCTCTCCATGCGCATTTTTCTCCTTGTCTCGATCTTTTTCGATTTCACGATCGCTATTACGTAAGCGAGCCATTTCTAAAAAAAGAAATCTCTGAAAGACAGACAGAATTAAGTATTGAGTGGTATGCGCAACATTCGACTAAAGGCGAGAGTTCATCTCAAGTTTTACTGATATCGGAGAAGCATGTTACTTGAGGCCACCGATTTGTTAGCACTCTTTCTTCACCATATCTCATCGTAGCTGTCAACAACCAAGATTAGCGGGTTTGCCAGCATCAAATCCAGGTTTTCTGAAGAAACAGTGGCAACAAAGCGGTTGCCTCGGTAGTAAGGTGGTAGCATGGGCTCCCGGGATGGGTAAAGCGCGAGTTGAACTCCTGCCTGGAGTCGAAAGTTCTGCATATCATTCAGTATCTTTGGATACATAGGTATAGCATTATTACACCGCCATATGATCGAGAAAATCCTAATCACTACTAAGAGTATTTAACATAAATACACTGTATTTCATAACTATTTTTTTCAGTCAACATGTCATGTGGTCTTTTATGGGAACTTATAGAGTCCAATTTGTTACTGTTACCTGGTCGCTACGTAAGCAGGATGAGAGATCACTTGCCGTTATCGAACGCGCAGTCGAAAGGTCGATGCTAGGAGTGTCTCGTATTTCGCAAATGAGACAGAGGATCCGAACTTCCGACCTACGTCAACGATCGAAAATCAGAGACGCCGTTCTACACGCCAGGATATCGAAAATAAGGTGGGCCGGACACGTGATGCGCTTCAACGACAACCGATGGACGAGAGCCGTTACCGACTGGATTCCTCGGGACGTCAAGCGCTCTAAAGGAAGACCACTGACCCGTTGGTCCGATTTCTTCACGAAAGCGATGGAAGAAAGATATGATGCTCAGCGAATTCCTAGAGCAAGGAGGACCCACTGGGCTACTCTTGCACGCGATAGGGAAAAATGGAAGAGTTGCTGGTACCCGCTCGAGTCACTCGACGATCAACGGGACGACAGGTGATACAGGTGATACAGGTGATAGAGTCCAATACACGTGTTTTGGCTCTGAGAGTCTCGTCAGTTGGGCAGCACCCTTCGTCTTAGCGAATTCTCTTGGAGGGAACCCATACCCCTTTGCATGAAGTAGAGAACAACGTACCATTACACGCGCCGACTCTACTGCTCTTAGCTGGTATTTATGAAAGATTGTACCTTTCGTTTCGAGTGTTTTCTCAAAAAATAACAATTACGAGATATATAGAAATTCAAGCGTGGCCTTAAGAAAACACTCGAAACGAATGATAATATAAATACTTTTATAATTGTTATCTGAGCTAACTTGTCATGTGGCCTATCAAATGGGCTCTTGTAAAGCCCGATACAAGTGCTACGACTTTGGCGGTCTCGTCAGTCGGCCAGAACCCTTCGTCTTTTAGCCAATCCTCTGTGGGTGCTCCAATCCCCACACTAAGAGTAGGCGACGATTTACACTACGCTGCTGTCAGGCGAAAATCACTAGAACAGCACGAACGAACCACATGACAAGTTGGCTCAGATAACAATTATGAGATATATTGAAATTTGAGCGTTGTCTTAAGAAAACACTCGGAAAAAACGGTATGATAACTACATTGACTTACCCATGCACTCGGAAAGGATAGCACCAGGAGACTTTGTATCCAACTCATCACTGACATTATCACAATCGTCCTCTTCGTCACATTCACCAATATCCGCTTCAACTTCACACTGTTTGGAACGGATGCGGTACATATTGGCAGCATTGTGATCGCCTCTTTCAGCAAGGAACGAACTCATGGCTCCATAAACTGCTGACTAAACGTCGATAAATTATCTTCTGCTTGATATAAAATGGATTACATCGGAAAAACCATGAGCGGTCCACGTTCACTTGGCATTTGTGAGATCAACAGATCGAATTCGCTTTGGATAATGGCTAGCGAGACACTTTTGCAGCGACATTTTGCTTCAAAAATTAGCACTCTCGTTTGAAGGAGCTGAAAAATAAGCGGATAAAGCGATCTGGTAACCATAAGCTAAAAAACGGACGTACCCTAGTTTCTGATATACCGGTTTTCCCCTCCAAATCGAGCACTTTTTCGAACCAAGCTAGAGCCTCTTCATATACTTCCATATCCATAAGTGTTTGAGCAATAGAAACCGTTGCACTAAGTTTCTCCTTGTCCGATAAACTCTCGCTGGAAATCTATTTTTTAGCAACTAGTATATTACAGCCTTCTTAACCTCAGTTCAGACACACGACTGGAAATGAAAACCTAAATTCACAAATCACAAACTTCCAATGCTACAAAATGTTTGTGAAATCATAGACTGGTTAATTTATGTGACATCCTCTAAACATCGCAGGCAAACTGCAGAAGCTCAACGTTTCCGTTCAAAACCAAAACAAAACCAAGAAAGTCAATGAAAACTTCACAATTTTCCACATTGGTGCGTTTAATAACCGATGTCCGACTCACGATGTCATTCACTTTCTTAGACTTTCTGGAAAGAACATTTCTTAGGACGCGTATATCAAGGTGGTCTACGGTACCCAGCGACACGTGTCAATCGTTCGATTCCGCACTCAAGGCTTATAAAGCCTTTCATCCCTCCAGGGTCGGTGTATCGATACCAGACTCGCCTCAGACGATAGCAGCACTGATCTGACACATCAATATTCCACAGCGAGTCGATACAAAGACCACATATACATTCAATCCCGTCTAGCCATGGTTAGTGGAGACGAACGCATGGTGCATCCGATCAACGCCGAGAGTTTTATCCTTTGTTCCTTCCAATTCATTCGCAGTCTTATCATTCTTCTCTGCTTTCTTTTCACTCTTTGAGCATCCGCTGTTTCACATGTCCTTAAAAAAGACACAACTACATAGCAAAAACTTGACAGGAACTTGTCATCACTAAGTGGATATTTTCGTAAAATCGTGCGCCGGAATGAGAACCTATGTAGAGACTTACTGTAAACCAAATTTCTTTTAACCATTTCCAATCAGACATTTTTCTCTATTGGTTAAGCACGTAGAACGAGGTTAGTGATAGAAGATTACCCTCGGCTAACGTTTCGACGCGTTTCAACTTCTTCACAGCCGACGATTCGGGTCGATTGCCCACACTAGACCATCTCGTTGAGGTCTTCGCCTTCATTGCCAGTCGAGTCGAATCGTCTTCGGTGCGCACCGCTCAGATGATGAATCCCATTAGGCGATACCCCTAACATTCTAGTACGCCATGTAACGACATTTAACCCGTTGACGACCAACGCATCCATTTCTGTGCATAAGGTGAGGTAATTATGGCTCTTCAAAACCATTTCTTAGCCCTGTAACCCTTTCATAAGCCTTCCTTCCACTCTGTAAACCAATGTTCATAAAAAGAGAATATCTCTGCCGAAGTAACCTCTTGAGAAACATTAGTCGAGGGATAGATTATGAACCCCGCTTATGTCTAAACTTCGACATCATATTGCAACCAGTGATAGCAGAACAGCACCCTCGTGAGTGCAGTTGGCCGGCCCGTGCCCCCGGAAAGAGTGAGATGCGGGTTGGATTCCCGTGAGGTCCAAAATTTCCTATTTGGTTGGATATCTTACAAACTATCGTTCATTAAACCTTGTGCGGGGTTGGTTCATCATTAATCTATACGTTAAGGCACATAATAAACTCAGAAGCCTAAAGAGTGCATTGAAGGAAGCGGTCGATAGTGATGGCTATCATATACTTGAAACTCGTTCTTCATTAGGAACTAATTTTTTGAGAAAATAAAAAAGAATGATACCCACTTCAACATCATTTTGTAATATTTGATCGCGTGCTCAAGCAACTCTTTTCTTTCGCTCCTAAAACAGGCACTATAAATAAATGGTCCAGAAGTACAAATATCATTGTAAAATAGAGAAAAAAGAACCAGAACAGGATGCTCACCCATAAGAGCAGAATGAATCTGCAATCAGTTCGTACATTCTTCGTCGTTCACTTCGGCAGCACTCAGGACTTTTTGAGCGCTCAAGTCGATAAAAGTACTTGTATACTGGAATGCTCGTGGGATTCTAAGCCAACTATGACAAAAGATAGTAAATAAATGAGTTCTAGTCCAAAACAACTATCAATTTGGCTCTTCCGAAGTAGACAGGAAGCACAAAACTCACGAAAAATCACACGTGCATCTAACAGGTCAACGTCCTGTGGTATCATTGAGGCCCTATGATGTACAAGACATTCAAACAGGGCATCTTGGGCACCCACAAAATCTCCAGTGAACATCAAAACCTTAACGAATATCAGAAGTGGTGCCACCAGGTGGCCATATAGACCCACATGCGGAGGAATCCTCTCCAACCCCAAGCAAATAGAGAATAAGAAACACCTGTGCAAGCTCTATTAAGGCATAGCCTTTCTTCTTAGCCGGAGCAAAATTCACCAGCCTTTGAGCATTCTCCGCAGGAGATTCCCAAGAGAAATCAATACGAGCAAGAAGTAACTGATATTCCAAATCCGTGTCATGGTTACGCCTAAAGCATGATCTATTACTGACTCGCATCAATAGGAACACGTGTAACTCTAAAGTTTTCTCAGGTTTGTGGTACAAAGCAAGAGTGCAAAGTATAATCACTCACACAAATCGACTACGAGAAAATCATAATACAACAGAAAGCCCTAAAGTACAGTGGCAACATGCGCTCTCAAAAAGGGTGCGACGAGTGTTCAAACTCTGCATGTGGTTCAAAATTTTGGATACTAAGTCGTTCCATAAGTTTTGGCATTAGAAAATTAAAGACTAAACTTGCTAACTTAGCTTTTTTAGCACTTTATTTGATCCGTCATCACAGTATTCCCTTTCCCTTCACTGTGCGTATCCTAGTACTTCTAGCAGTCGAATCGTTTTTCGTCACCTTTTTGAACGGCGTAGTATACTGTTTGAGTGAATCTACTTGCAATCTCTCGATAAACTGGCTGTGGCGATCCATAAGGCATTGATGTTGACTGCCGGAGAGAGTTGGGGGGGAGGGGTGAGCTCGGCTCCACGCGCGCCGTGGCGAGCATCACAACCACTCGGCCACGGTGCCCAATTCATCAACTAGAATTCATTAGAACTGCATGACTTTGGTATTGTTCAATTGTGCGTTTTCTTGTGAATACTCCGGTATACAACTTGTCTATAATTGTTTCAAGATGGAGCAGTCTTGGGGATAAATTCGTTTGCTACTCAAGCACGAACGGCACGTATGGGAAAATCCTAGTGAAGCGGCGCGCAAGATCAGTGGAGCTTTGTGTTGACGGCCCGAGCGACTGATCCTCCAAACTACTATCTCCAACTTGAACTTCGCGGGCCACTTCCTATATGTCGTTCTTTAGCCGTATCATCGCCAAAAGCTTCAATAATCTAGCGCGCCGCTTCACTAGCACTTTTTCTTACGCAAAATTCGTGCGTGAGTAGAAAGCAAATTTGTTCCAAAGGCACATCCATCTTAAAGCAAGCATTGGTAAGCTGTATACTCAAATGTTCACAAGAAAACGAGCAACTGAACGAAATCAAAATCAAGCAGTTTCGATCACTTTCGGTTGATAAATTTGGTATTTATTGCTCGAGTACCAAAGCTTATAGAAACACTTGATATCACTCAATAATGTTCTTGGGCATCGCGAGAGCGCATGTGTCGCAGTGGTTAGAGGGACACTGCGTCGCACACTATGTCAGTGGCTCTATCTCGCGCTTATAGCTCACCAAGCCATCCACCCCTCCGGGGTCGGTGAGTTGGTAGCAGACTAGTCTCAGACTTGTCTGAGAAGATAAGCTGTACTGACCTGATACAACGAAGGGCCACCGCGAATCATTGTAAAGGCCAGATATGTAATAAATCATCTCAAGCCGAGAGCGTTATTTTTATCACTTATTTTTGGGCATATAATGATAGCTAATCAACCAATCTAAACATTTTGTATAATAAAAAGCCTCACTTCGAATACAGATACGCAGAATTCCAGTAACTTTCCGCCTCTCTACGTCGATGGAGATTAGCGCATATTCCAGAACAAAGGCGTTCCTAAATAACTATGAAATCCCTAGTTATTGATTCAAATGCTTGACAGGGGCAAAAACGTGCGAAAAACAAAAAAGGAACTTTTCGGTAGCACAGATTCCCACGCCTAACTCCTACGCTCGACAGAAAGTCCTTATAAAGAGTGTCAGTAATCGTTCAAAATTTCCAATATCAAACTATCCATGTATCGGTTTTTGAAGACCTTTCTATAACACAGCAAAATCAAAATAATATTATGTTTCACACGCGCATATTTCTTGCCGGACAGAGCTCTTTCTTTGCAGTATTGGTGATCATTCGATAGCGTAAAATTTGCCGATTTCAAGCTGTGCTTATTTTCTGAAAAGAGCGCTTACTCTGAAACGAAGCAGGGAAAATAAGATTGATTCACGTGCGCGAGAAAGTGTTCTTTGGCCAATTCACGGGGAGCGGGGTGGGGGAGGAGGGAGGCAGGGAAGGGTCGGCGTGAACATCGATCGATGGCGCTTAAGTAAGATGTATGTGATTAGGAATTGCTTTTCCGCTTTCGAAGAAACTCACGGTCAAACTTGTAGTTCTGATACTAAAAGATTTTCTCCACACGTTCATGTACTTTCGTGTTTTCAACAAAGTTAGTTGGATTGCGAGGCCAAAGTGAAGTATTTCATATTCCTATTCAGCGTTATAAAAGGTCTTTACATAAAACCGACCATGTGCAGCGCTAGCTTGAGAATTAAGCTTTCGAAGGATATTAACACTCTATATAAATTCTTGTCGAGCGTAAGGGATAGGCTTGAAAATCTGCGCTAATATACGGAATGAGCCCATCGAAGGATGTTAAATGAAATGCAGAACATTAAGCCCAAAGCGAGAGTGAACTCTCGTGTCGGCCTTTCCAGGCTGAGTGCTAATCACTGCACCACCGGCATGTCACTCAACATTCTTAGTCTCATAATTACATCTCTACTGCACTGCTAATAAAGCAATAAGAAAAAATAACATAAGCTTCGTCCGCATAACAGTCATAGACCAACCAGTCCAGCTTTCCTAAGTGCTGAATCGCCACCGATCCTCACCGCCTTCTTATCGACATCGATACTATGGCCAAATCTTTTGATATAGTCAATACTTCGGATGCACCATGACAACGCCTAAATACAGAGGAGTGTACTGTGGAGAAATTCCGTGCAGGACCAACACTATGAATTCATACTGAGACCAAACCTCTTCGAGATCGGCGGGATCATGAGACTGTTGCACATGCAGCTTCTCATAGATCCATCCAGTCACGTGTAATGAGAGCTGAATCTGTGAACAGCTACCGCTCTTCTGAGCAGATTCTCGGAAGAACTGAGCGTAATTCAGCGCCGGATCGCGAGCACCTTCAAATTTTGTAGATGAAAACACAGATAGACCTCTTTGGAACGATAATCGAAGCCAGGAATTGGTAGAAGGCAAACCTTCCTCCGCGTAGATTTCGGCGATAGCGCGATGAGCAAATGAAAGATCCAGATAGTTACAGAGCTTCGTGGCGAGTTCCGCGGCTTAAGAGAAATCTTCTTATCGTGAAGATCTCATTAGTTGGAAAGAATCTCACCTCTCTTGTAAGCATTTCGAGCCGCTTTCAAATCGCCATTGAATCGATACAATGCGCCCAATTCACTGACAAGATCAAGCTGCTTCGTCAAGTCCGTAGTTTTAGCGAGTTCCTTTCGTAGTTCTAAACGAAAAGAGACAAGCCATGAAGAACACGGTTGGGAGTGCATAGGTATTTATATGTTAAACGGCGACAAATAGGAAACCGATCTCAGTCGCTGAACAGGAACTTCTCATAGGAGTGTGACTAATGATTCGAAAGCTTAAATCTCTGGCTAAAGCCACACGTGCCCCGCTTTTCAAAACATCCTTTTATAACGCTGTAAAATCCAAGATAAAATCACGTTTCACACTCTCCGCGGGCCTTGAATTTCTCACGCGTATAACTTGTTGGAAACACGAAAAGCATATCAAAGTGTAGAAGAACTTTCTTAGTATCTGAGTGAATCGTTTTATTAGGAGCTTCTTTCAAAGGGGAGAAGAAAATCCTAAACGAATAAGAAATTGCATCCCAAATATCCAACGGCCAAGGGACCGATCAATTGGTCCCGTCCTCCCCCCCCCCCCCCCCCCGCGACCCCATGGACTGGCCGATAAACAACCTCGGCGAAGAACTCGATCCTATTCTCTCTGCTGACGATATTTCCAGAAACTAAGCACAGCATTGGAATCGTTGAAACTCACGCCATCTAATGATTACTGATTGCCTGAAGAAAGAGCTCTGTCCCGCGAGGTATAGAGCACAAATCTTTTCTTGCCCCTACAGCGCTATCGAAAGAGCTTTTCCAAAAATCATACATATTTTTTGAGTTCTTTGAAACTTGCGCCATCGAACGACTACTAGCATTCTATGGAAGGAGTTTTGTCCAAAGAAATATAAGCGTGATAAGAAAGGAAAACATGTGATCGTGTGAAACATAATTTTATTTTCAAATTTACAGCGTTATGAAAGAGTGTTTTCAAAAGCGGACCATGTACGGCTCTAGCCAGAGAGTGGTGCTTTGAAATGATTACTAGCATTGCTAGAAAAAATTCCTATTCAGCGAACGAGATCGGTTTTCCATTCGTTTCCGTCTCATTTATAAATACCGGTGTAAACCATCTATACCGACAATATATATGCCAAAAACGGAGATCAAAAAATACTAAAGAACCTGCTCACCTTCCTCTCTCCTCTTCTTCTTCATATTCAGATCAAAAACCTGGGAGGTTGAACACGACGACGATCAGAATTCGCGGTGCTATTGTATATTTAAAATTCCCGCCACTACGCGTCCATACTACGGAAAACTCGTCCTTATTCTGCGACCTCCCATTCTTGGGCGGCGCACACATTTTTTTCTCAGCGTTTGTGGTATAGTCGTTTCTACGTGTGGACCGTTATCGATCGGTGCTTTTGATCTATTGATTCACACTTTTGATCTTGGAATCCAGTGGGAACCTGTCGTATCCCTTTATGAAGACGATATGCCTTGTGATTCGTCATCTTAGAAAATTCTCGTCGACAACTCGTCGTATAAAGCTCAATAGTGACTCGGTAAGTATTTGAATGCCTTGTGTTTTCTACTCCTTGCATGAACTCTGAATAAATTTTTGGCAAAAAAAAAGGACAGAGGAATGAGTGGTCGGGCAAATGTGCCTCGGTGGTGTAGTGGTTAGAGCACGCGTCCCCGGATAGGATGAAACGCGGGTTCGATTCCCGCCTGTGGCCGAGTTTTTGCTCACCACTCAATTCTCTTTGGTGTATAAAAAGGACAGCTTCAATCATTTTGGAGTAAAATTGTGATTTTTCTTTGGTCAATTCGGAGATAAATCGAGAGGATTTCAGTTTGGATCGCTGTATCCCAGCGATATCCGCATCGAGCGCCTCATTTCGCCCAGAAAAGCTCGGGATTTCGACACGCCTACGCCTGTTCGCGATGTCAAAAAGCTGGAAGTCCCTCTGTCACTATCGAAGAAGAAGAGAGAGCAGCTTCTGAAATTTCTGACGACACAGGAGCCTCGGCCGGAGAATGATCAATGCCTCATAGGTGCCACTGATTGCTGAATGAGCCATTGGTGACATCTGAGTGACCCAGATTCTAAGCCTTTTCAGAGTGTTCCCGACGAGAGTTCAACCTTTACGAGAGCCAATTGGGACGACCCACGACGTTGTGTAGTCGATTCTGGGAAAAGGGCAAGTATAGTGACGACTGGTTTCTGATAAAAAGGAGAACTAAGGTAGTTATCAATCTCCTAAGTTTTGTCTCCACCTCATTTCCGTGCTCATTCAGATTTCCAGTCAATTCGTGAAGTGGGAAAACGCATGGGAGTGCTATGTTCCGGATCGTCTCCATCCGAGCGTAAAAACTAATCTAGAAGAACTTGGCCTAAAGAGGCCTACCTTCATTCAGGTACGTAGCTTCACAGTTGTGACGCAGTGGTTAGAGGTGCCCTGCGAGACACCACGTAGTCGACCAGTCGATGGTTACAAGTTCGATCCCGCGCTGAAGGCTCGCCAAGCCGTCCACCCCTCCAGGATCGGGAATCGGTTCCAGATTTTTCTGGGAGGATAGCAGCGCTGGCTTGATATATCGGTAGGCCATCGTGAGTCGTTCTAAAGGCCAAATATGCCTTCAATCACCTTTCGCGATTCTTGATGAACAGAAAGTCTAAGCATGGCGGATCCCTCAGGGATTGATCGACGCCGAGAGCTTCTTCTATTGAGCTTTATTTTTGCACTTAAGTTGATTCTATAGCGACTGAGTTAGTTTTCTTTTCCTATAAACGACCTTTATGGTTCAGTTCTATTTGCAGTCTCAGTGCCTCAAGGTGTTCTCGTCACCTCATCATCTATTCATCGCTGCTGAAACAGGATCGGGAAAGACGATTGCCTATGCAGTACCTTTGATTACAAAACTGTTACATCAGAAGAAAAGAGGAGTCTTTGAAAAAGGTCAGATCACTGATTATTATTTTGGCCACTAAGTTCTCTTAAAGAGTTTCTTATAAGACGATCATCTTTAATGTCATTAATATGTCTTACATGATCAAGTTTCTGTCGTGTATGAATCCCATTATTTCGTGCATCCGATTCGTCTTCTCCATTCATCCCTCGCAAAGGTCTTTGAACATTTGACGTGTTGCTTCAGCCGCTGCTTAAGGATTTCTTCTCTATGAATGTTATAAAATGTTGGTCCAAATGATTCTCCTGGCAATCTCGTAGATCGCCAAGTTAAGGCACTCGTTCATTAATTGCAAGCGAGTGTTGGAAGATTGGATTCGAACCATTTCCTTGCCCATCACTTTGCTTTATGACACATCGCATAGCTAATGCGCTACTTCGTTTTTCCAAGAAACTATTATCATTTTTGAAATCGAAGTGCTACCAATCTTTGAAGTATTCCAGTCAGTAACCTGAGCCCATTAGGGTAGAGTGTGCGAGGAGGTTTGCGAGTTAAGGGACGTTTACAGAAATATGTTTTGGATACCTCGTTTTGAAATCTAGCGGAATTACGGTTTATTTGGAATCGATCGATAGTAATTCCATGAATTAAGCAAAGTTTTAAAGCGAAGACAAAGAACGTTTTATATTCTATTATAAAGCGTTGATATGCTATAAGATCAGCTCCGAATGTATTGAAGACGTCGATCAGCTCGAAGAAGTTTATAGTATACAGAGCCGAATCTCGCTTTGTAACATGTTGTGAGAATCAGGTTTTATTTTATTCGACAAAACCTCTATAGCATTCAGAATGTGGTAAGTGATGATGAGATTGAACTGCTCCTTGAAATATCTCCATCACTGAATTACGGAGATGTCGGCACGCTTAACTCTTTATGGGCGAAAGTGAGCTGGGCATCGTTCGACTTTCGCGAATTGAGTTCACTCAGGAAATTTTAGCAAAATACATGTTTTGTTAACAGCTGGCACAGAATTAAGCAGAGAATCACCGTCATGTTCTACTCAAATTTGTCCAAAAAGAATTCATTTGGATCTTTACAGTGAGTATATCTTCCAATATACTCGGCGTAGGTGAGAAGAGATTATTCAGCCAGCACAATTCGATATACAACTTGCAGCCCTAGTGCCTCGCTGACGCTGCGGTAACACACGGTTGCTGAGTGGCCCTGGTTAAGAGCATAGTGGCTAGGACAGTCTAAATATATACACGAAAGTTTGGCCTAGAGGAAGGGGAAACGAAAAAAAATTTGTTACTCTCAGAAATTTCGCATTGAGGCATTGTTGTTACCAATGATGTGTTTGTTGAATACCACCTATTACAGCTGTCGTTCTTGTCGTCACATCGTCACTCAGGGCTCGGACTGCGGCTCTGTTGTCCAAACTCGTCTCCGGAACAGATCTGAAGCTCTCAAGGAGTTCAACGGAAACGGATTTCACGGTTAGAAAGTCGTACATCTGTTGTTATTTCCTCACATTTTTTCCACCATCTGATCTCGAGAACTAAGGATGACTGGGACATTTTGGTAGGAACTCCAGGGCTTGTGGAGAAAGCTCTCCGAAAATCCAAGGACTCATATAATGTGAAACATGTGAGTAATGTCGATTCAAAATAGTTATCTGATTAACTCCAAGCTTCGATTTCCAAATCACTAGTGCAATTTCAGTTGATACTAGACGAAGCTGACATGATTCTTGATGACAGCTTTACTAGTGTCCTTACGGAAATCTTTTCTTTATACCGATCGCCAATTCTGTCACGAACACTGGAGTTACGTCCATAGGTAAGATCGCATATTACCTTACATGCGCGGGAACATTGAGATTTTGGAGTCTTTAGGTGCTCGAGTCATATTTTGCTCTGCAACTTGTCCAGAACAACTGGAATCCCTAGCCGATGGTGTTGTTGATCGTCAGTTCCTTCACTACATCAAGAGCCCAAGGCTCCATTCGTTACTGCAAAATCTTGACTTGAAATTTATCCGGTAAGTCGATCCATTCTGAATTTTTGATAACTTGTTTGCAGTTTAACTATTTATAGGCATACATGTAGCATATGAGCAAATTTTCAATCTAAGGTATAATATTATTTCATGCATATTTTACCATTCCACAAAATATTTACTTTAGTGTTCGAGAGAATGACAAAATTGCTCGGTTGAAAGAGCTTCTCAGTGAAGATATGGCACGCGGTGAATTAAACGAGACTATTATATTTTGTAAGGTCAGCTGGATTCTCATAATATACAATAATCATCAGTATTTAGCGACTAGGGTGCGTACGTCGCAGTGGTGAGAGGTGCCCAGCGACCTATACGTGGACGATGGTGCAATCCCACGACCAACTATCACCAAGATTTCCATCCCTCCGTGGTTATGAATTGGTGTCAAACTTGTCTGGGAGATAGCTGTAGTGACTTGATACAGCGCTAGGCCACCGCGAGACATCATGAAAATCGCTGTGCACTTAGTCATCTCAAACGACGTCTGATAAAGTAGCAGTCGTGACTCATCAGTCAAGAATTGGGCTTTGTTTTTTTTCTATAAATAGAAACTGTATATCCAAGACGAGCGCATGTGGCGCAGTGGTTAGAAGTGCCCTGCGTCGCACACGAGGTCAATGGTTCGATCTCGCTCTCATGGCTCACCAAGCCATCCATCCCTTTGGGGTCGGTAAATTGGTACCAGACAGGTCTCAGACTTGTCTGGGAGGATAAGCAGCACTGACTCGGTTCAGCGGGAGGCCTCCGCGAGTTATTGTAAAAGCCAGATATGCATTTAATCACCTCAAACGAAGTTAGAAATTGAAGTCGAATGCATGGCGCATCCCTCAGGAATTGATCAACGCCGAGAGCTTTATCCTTTTATCCTTTTATATCCAAGACCGTTGAAAGATGTGTTAAACTCGAAAAGAGAAATGAACGATTGCGGAGCAGTGGCCGTGGTAGTGCAGTGGTTAGCTAGGTCCAAAGATTTTGCATATAACACAACATTGATGGTTGTATAGTTATAACATCATAACACTCTCATTAAAGCGATAAAACAAATAATTTATTGTAGACTATATTAGTAAGTATGATTTAAGAACCGCGCAACCGCTTCATTTGTTCATGAGCAATTGCAATCTTTTGAACATGAGGTTGTCCTATGGAATTCGTTCAACAACGATCATGAAAAGACTGCGAGAATCTATGTCGCCACCGACGGAGCAGCTAGGCAAGTTTTTAAATCTACTATTTATTAGTTTATGAAGACCATTATTGAAAATGATTTTTCCTACTACCTTAACCATGTGTAACTCTCTCAATGTGTGGTACTTATTCTCAGTTCACAATCAAAGAAAAGAGTGAAATTTACACAATTCGAAGTTATCTATCAATTTCCAAGCATTCTTATTTTCTATGTAGAACCTTTGATGAAAATATGACAAAGATCTTCATTGGATATATGTTATACATTCTGCTCGAGAAGGTCCCGCTTGCCCCAACCGCGCATTTACTAATGACACAGCTCAAAAAGAGAAAAAAATTGTCAGAATGTGAACTTTTCTACTACACAGTAGCGGAATTTTATCATTATTAAGGGAAGCATATCATGTTTTGATGCTGGGTCCTTCTAGATCGAATTACCATGTAGTTTTTAAAGGCTTTTTCTATTTATTCCAAGTCTTTGTCAAAGACCATTGGTATGCTGTGGTCCATCATTCTTGCTTAACAAGTTCACAACAATGAGATCTTCATAGGTTCATGAGATACGTAGTTAATGGCTGTTTTCAATCTTAACCAAGAAGTTTCAGCTCGTAATGGTAATAGAAGCTGCTAGAGAATGCTGTCTTTGCGTCTGAAATACAAGTGATCTTTTTTTACTAAAATGAAATAATTTTTTTGTGAATACTGATATCTCGAGAACAAACAATATTGAACAGGCTGACTTTGTAGAACATGATACAAAGGTATTCCCCAATCTACCGTATATGTTTGCAAATGAAGTTTATCCGTTGGATCTTCTTTGAAAACCTCGCGTTATATTTATCAGTTTTTATAATAGTTTTAGTAATGAATATATCTATATCTTGAAGGTTATAGCGTAGAAATTGTAAATGCGAGTAGTGTCATGAAGTAGTTTCTTCAACAAATCTAAAAGGTTCTTAGCTCCCGAAGTACTACAATGATTGAAAAGTTACCCTATAACAGGCCACATGCATGGCTCAAAAATTGTTGTCAGGCTTCTTGAAAGTTAAGAGTAGCTCTAAAAAAAAATATTCGGAACGAAGGGTATGATATATGACGATACCAGCCAAGAACAATCGAGTGTACGTCACTTTCCATTCTGCAATAATTTCACTCAATGGATCATGTAAATTGTCGTCGCCTACTCTTAGTAAGGGGTTGGATTCCCTTAAGAGGATTGGCGTAAGACGAAGGGTACCGTCCGACTGATGAGACTTTCAAGGTCGAAACACGTGTATCGGGCTCTATAAGCTGCCTTATAACAGGCCAAATGCATGGCTCAAAAATGTTTATCAGCAGATCGAAAAACTGACCTATTATTGGAATCCTTTTGTACTATCTGTGACCCAAAAATGACTCATATGGCCACAAATGTGTTGAAGTTACTTTGCTATTAATTCATGTTTCCAACGTCACTGTAATGTGCTTTCAGAGGAATCGATCTTCCACGTTTAAGTCACGTAATTAATTATGACCTTTCACACTACAGCGTTGACTTTCTTCACAGGTTGGTGGTTTCTAATTGTTATATAGCATCTACTTGAACGTGTTATACAGTGGTAGTTCGAGATTTTCGTAGAAAAATGTTCAAATCGAAGTGTATTGCTAAGAATCATACATTCTTCAAAATGAATACTTTATAGGATTGGACGTGTAGGACGACTGGGTTCCTTTTTTCTTGGAAGAGTAACGTCTTTTGTACGTACCAAAAGAGAAGTTCGCCTCACAAATGCAGTTGAAGTGAGAAAATTACTCCAAATACTCAGATTTTCCAGTTAGTTAAACTTTGAACCTCAGATACCAACCCGCATCTCACCTTTTCTGGGGGCGCCTGCTAACCTATTGCACTATCGCGGCTCTTACTCTTCTATCACTCTTTCTGCGGTATATTGTATACCTATTATAGCAGAAAGAGAAAGTAGAACAGGAGCACCGGTAGTGCAAGACATTAGCGTGCACTCTTGGAAAGATGAGGTGTGTGTTCGATTCTCGTACAAGGTCCACGTTTTTGCGTATCGCTCAACATTCTTGGATATAAATAAATAGCATCATACCATTTCAAAAAAAGCAATATAAAAGAATTTTTGATAATTATATTTCCAGCTAGCATCTCGTCTTGGACGACCGCTTGTGGGCACTGACTTGGATGTTTCAATTGAAAACAAATACCCAGAACTTTAGAATGGCCCGGAAGGCTTTGATATCTAGTATAAGTCATGAATCGTTTATGTATTGTATAATACTTTTGTGCAGCTATTTATCAAAGAAACATATGTTCACCGGTAAAGGACTCATCCTTTTATGAATGAACAATTGATTCCCTAAGTCTAGCACACATTACAATAAGATTCGCAGTGTATGAGCAATTAACTCACAGAGTACTTCCCGGATTGACATCAGAATTAATGAGTAACAACATAAATTTGGAATGATTGCGAATAACATTTACATAAATTCAGCTGCGTAATTTATTTAATAAGCATGGAAAATACACCGTACGAAGAAAGCCAAACAATGTGTGATTTTGCTGGATTGTTACGTAGTCTTCGCACTAATCTATTTTTGTGATAAACATTTATACACTAATTAAATGTATATCACAGATGTTATATGTCATAAAATGAGTTTTATTCCTCTGTAAAACGTCAAATCCACTTCCTTCTCTTCATGCCAAAATGACGGAATTATAAGCATATAGGAAAGAGTAGTAGTTGTAAGCCCGATGAGAAATGTACAGAGAGACTTTGCGAAGTAAATATCTAATAATAGCGTAAAAATAAATAGCGGTATATATAGAATTGATATAAAAACGACCCTAACTCGAATTCATCTGATAACTTAGATTCAAACTAATATGATATGTACCTTAACCTGTTCAAAAAGAAGTGAAAGGCCACTAATCACAATGAGTTACAACGATCACCTTAGCGAATTCCGCCCTTTCTATGGATACTACTAGAAATAATCAGACTATTCTTTTTACCGATCTAGATATCAAAGTAAAGAACCTCAAACCCCACAATTCTATAGCATCTATGTCCACCGTTGTGATTTACTTTACCGCATAATTAGGTGTACCAGATAGCAAAAACATTGCTCCATTAGAGGAGCAAGGAATTAGAACTATAATTTGCATTCATTTAACGATAGCGGTTTCCATAGACTCTGCCGAAGCAACACCAGTATACCCACGAAAAAATGAAGTCAGCCCGATAGGAATCAAGCTATGTGGCTTAGATAATTTATGATCACCGTGATCTATGCAGTCTAGCTGTTCAGAATGGCCCAAGCATCATCGTCCCAGGCTTTGCTAGATGACTCGCTCTTTGTAGTTTTCAAAACAGTGGTTGAAGTAGTCGAAGGACGTTTGTTGAATGATGCTTCCAACTGCGTTATTGTCGACTCTGGAATGTTATTACTAATAATTTTCTTTTATGAAAGCAGTAGAAAAAAAACCTACCAGCAGCAGGCTCTTCTTTTACAACAGAAGAAGTCGTCAAGTCGGGCCTACCTCGGCTTTTCGTTTTCTTTTTCTCGGATGTAGTGTTCGCTTTACCTGGTTCGGCATCTGGAAAATCAATGGATCGAGTTCTAAATCGTTTAGATTATAACATTAATAAAACATTAACGCTTCAACACCAATTTATAGCACGGTACTATTCGGCTATGAGGGGGACAAAATGGAAAACCGATCTTATTCGCTGTAGAGCAACTTTTTTTTTAGGAGTGTTAGTAACCATTTAAATGGTGAGACTTCTGGCTACATTCTGACGTCGCCGACTTTCGAAAAAGCCTTTTACTGACGTTGCTACAGAAGGAGATTTCTTGCGGTGCAGAGGCGCATAAATTCTCACCGGACAGAGCTCCTTTGAACTATTAGTAATCATTCGACAGCGTAATCGTTTCTCAAAACGCGTAAATAAGTTGCATTTGCATGTGCGACCAACGTGGTCCTTAGCCAATTACGTGCCCGTGCGTGAGGCGGCCACGTGAACTGCTGACACTATGCTTCTTCCATGCGTTCATATTCCCAAAAAATCGATAGTCATCGCGTCATCGAACAAGGTCCTCATGCGCGGGCACGTGAATTGGCCAAAGACCTCGTTGGTCTTACATGCGAATGCAACTTATTTTACCTGCTACGTTGCACGAAACAGTACAGCGTTGGAATGGAAAACGATCACGCTATCGATGATTACTAAAAGCCCAAAGAAAGAGCTCTGTTCGTCGAGAAATATGCGCGTCTGCAACGCAAGAAATCTCCTGTAGGAACGTCAAAAAAAGGACTCAAAACCGGTGGCGTGGGGCAAAATCTGAAATCTCAGCTTTTGAATGGTTACTAACATTCTTATGAAAAGTTTCTATATAACAAATGAGATTGGTTTTTCATTTGTTCCCTCACAACCACAGAAAATCTATACCACAAACACCATAGTTAACCTTTCGAGTGTTCTTAAAAACGAGGAAGGAAAAATTTGTATCACCTTCCAAGGAAAAAATAGGATTGTCAGGCTGGACAGTAGGCTCGTCGATAGAATGAAATCTGAAGAAAAAATTTTTTCTGAAGAGCAAACAAAGTGAAGGTAGGTCGAGCGTTGGACTTGATCAGGGTTCATTACAAAACCTATGCATGTGATGGTACAATCCCGCAGTGGGCTACCTAAAACCTCTCATCACTTTAGAGCTGGGAAATTGGTACCGTACTTATTGGAAAAACGCTCTCTCTGTAACTCATGTGATGGGCTCTAACCTTGCCATACCCGGACTTCAAATAGAATCGACTCTTCATCGGCATTCGTGACGAAGAACAAAAAACCGTCAGACAATAGCCGTACCCACGTAGACAAAGTTCAATGACTAGTGAATGCAAAATTTCCTCGTATTTGTCTTCCACAAAAATCTTCGGATATTTCACATGTTGCTTTGACTGCTGCTTGATCTTTATGAATGTCGTTTAATACTGGTCGCTCGGAAGTAGCCAGGTTAAAGGGTTTCCTAAGCTGTTCGTTGACTAATTGCAAGAGGGTCTCAAAGGTGGAGATCGAAGAAGCTTCACTTTGCTTGTGGATACACCCACTACTAAGCATTGCGCTACCTCTACCCTAGTCATTTTCATTCTGAAATACAAACGGAAGGCAGAAGTACTCACTGTCCAACGTTATCACGAAGATTTGAGTTGTCCGTAGCCGTGTCATATGATCGAGTTTTCCCAGTAGTCATATCTTCATAACCACTAAAAGCAAAAGTCATTGATTTCACGTGGAATGTACTCTCCTTGTTAAATTGGATTTTGGGATTCTCTACTGCTATCATAGGAGCAGAAAAACATCAGAACATGTGGAATGTACTTGTTGCTCCATGAATGAGAGATTTCTCTGGTGAATTCAAGGAAAACAATTAATCCGCACCTGATAGAACAACGTTGAAGTAAAAGAAATTCACTCACGATTTTGGTAAGATACTTGTGAGACCTTGCAAAGACGGCGACTTGACGAATTGTGAGATTCCACCCCATGACTTTTGTCCAATTTCTGTGGCTTTGCTAGCTACTCCCGAGAGAATTCCACTATTCTGCGCCTTAAAAAGGGAAGAATAACGAGGAGAATCTTGTTTCAAAGAAAAATAACAGCTGAGTAACCGATTAAAAGCAATTCTGATCGCATGTTCTCACCGATAATTCGCTAGCTTTTTGAGTGGCTTGCATACTAACATCTTTAGCAATAGCAGCGGCTTGTGAAGCGCCTTTTGAGATAATGCTCCAACCCTACAAAGCAACACTTATAAACGCATCGTAACCAACGATAACGAACGACACCATTGAAAACAGTACCACAGAAAGGGACGACATAGCACCAGTCAATAGATCATCCTGAGTACTCGAGGGCGAATCAACCGTGTTTCCGAAGCCGCGGTAGCGATCGTCGCTGAATTCAGGCACTTAAGGCAAGAGGAGGAAAACTGAGATGGAAACACAATATAACGTGAGATTGTATCAAAACCAACACACCTTTGGACTGCGTCACTTGTATTGTATCCACCTCCATCTGAATATGCAGCTGTATTTCCCCCATAGTAGGATCCTAAGCTCGTGCCTGAAGAAAACCTTGACGTATCGCCCCTTATTCTATCCCCCGCGCCAAGTGAAGATGGAACGTAGTTACGTGCCGATGAGGTAGCTGCAGACCATTCGCCACCTTCTGCTTCTGTTGCAACCTGATGACCAGAGCAATGACACTGTTTCGAACTCCTAATCAGATAGAAAAAAAACTTCGCACCTTGTCTCTAAATAAAGCAGCTGCACGTGAATGGTATTTATCATGTAGAGACCAATCCTCACGGAAATCTGGTTGGCTCTCTAGAAATTCGCGAAACTTCTGATTGCCTCCCACACGCATTTTCGCCAATTCCGCATCTTTCCATTTGTCCATGGTTACCGAACGTACAAAACTCAAAAGTAAAGATAGAAATGGCAAATCGAATTCTAAGAGACTTTGAAAGAAAGAGAGAGACGAGTAGTGGGAAAGAGTGTATGTCCACGTTCATCAGGAGATCGTTGAAGACAACGGTTGATCACTCGCGCGCGTACGATTTTCGCTATTTGATTGGAGATTCTTTCCCCATTTTGGACAGATTTCAGGCTTTCCGAATTAATTTGATAATTCATGACTACCTGTATATCCCGTCACACTTTCGGTGCATAAAGAATGCTTATGTGCATATAACTTGAGTGTGAAGCGTAAACTTATTCTCGCTCTTACAACTCTGTATAAAGCTCTTCACAAACTCCAAGCATAATTTTGGAACCACTGAGATTTTAGTTATTAAATAAGTACCAAAAAATTTAGGGATAAGCTCTGCCCGGCGAGATATCCCAGGACGTAAAAGAGCAATTGGTGGAGTGCGAGCCGTCCCCAAAGGGTCAACCGGATTTCAGTTCTGATCACCATCTTAGCTTTCATAACCTCACTTTTCACAGTGTTCTCCATGTCTACAGAAAAGCTGGAAAATGAAAGAACTGCAGTATTCCAGGACAGCAAGTACTTCTGAAATTCCGCAACGCCCTCCAGCCACGTTTACTTGTCAATTTAAGTGAATGTTCCAACAGACAGCGAATATGATTAGGCAGTAAAGAGTTCAAATAAATGAATTTATCCTGCGTTTCTGTATTTTGAAGTTAGAAAAAGTGAAATTCTTCGGCAGTCGTCTAGAACCATTACGGAACGAGAAAGGTATGAGCGGAGCGATGAGAGTTTCGAAAACAAGTTTGGACTTTACGTGTTATGGAGTACTACAAGGTCAAACATGATCAAGAAAAAAAACCCTTGAAGTCCTTGTGCAAAAAACCTACATCACCTGCTACAGGTTTCTCCTCTTATCCCTATCTGCGCTGTGAAGGACTACAAAAAAAAACGGAAACATTCCTTCTGCATAACGAGACTGCGTCACTCAATATCTCACACTACTACATCGAGGACCACTAAACTCTGACTAGGCAGTCATAATCGCTACTCAATGAGACCTTGTAGAAAGGAGAGGGAAGAACTCGCAAGGAATTTGGAAGCTGAAACAAATACCTGGATACCTCACGTTGCCGTCATTTTTACGAACAACAAGAAAATCTGAGTAAGAAGTCAAGAAATAGCTAGTCAAGCAGCTCAGGAGGTAATCAATAAATTCGCCACTAATTCCTGTCGAGCGCAAGCGCTAATATTTCGTATAAAGTCCCTTATTTTTTTTGTAGACGAAAAACTAGCCAAGGGCCTATCACCATGCCGACATGACATGGATTTTCTTTCACCTGAAAGGATGCGGGTGCTAGACTGCCACCTACCTGAACATATCTAAACAAAATACACTGTATCAAGAATCATATTCACACATAGGCAGACATCTTATCAGCGATGAACACGTAAACTGCTAAGAATGAGGGGTACACAAAGTTATTGTACAGTTGAGTAACTATGTGAAGACTAAAAATACAGAGCATTTATATGGTACCACCTCGCGAAAATCAGAAAATTAGCTTCTTCCCAACTATTTCGCAGTGTAGAGCTCGAAAACATTGTCTATTATTAGGACTCCTCATAAGTCTTGGCACTAGAGCAATGAACAACAAATATATCAACCAAAAGTATTTAAAATTGCTCAATAACAATATTCAATTGCACGTTTTTTTGCACACATTTTGGTCGATAACTTGCCTATACTTGCTTTCAGATGAAGCTGCATTGGGAACAAATCCGCTGGTTACACATGCACGAATGGCGTGTAGTAGGGGAAAAGGCTAGTGAAGCGGCGCGCAAGATTAATGGAAATTCTTGTGGGCGGCCCAAGCGCGACTGATCCTCTAAACTATTCTCTCCAGCTTTGTACTTTGCGAACTACCTTTTAATAGTCCTTTCTCCAAAGATATCATCGCCCTAAACTCCATCGATCTGGCGCGCCGCTTCACTAGCATTTTCCCCTGCTACGCGTCATTCGTGCATAAGTAGCAAACGTATTTGTGACCACAACAACTTAATTTTGAAAGGTTGTACATGTAAATGTACATTAAAATGTTAACAAGAAAATGCGCATTTGAAAAAGTTGTTAAGCAATTTTAGTTACTTCTGTTTGAAAAATTTGATTATATTGCTCTGGTGCCAAAACTTATAAGACGATAAATGAAAATAATAAGAAATGCATATCGTATATCATTCACTCTAAACAAGCTATATAAAAGATGAAAGGATAAAGCTCCTGGCGTTGGTCAATCCCTGAAAGATGCGCCATGCAATCGACTTTATCTAGCATCGTTAGATGCAAGTGAATACATATATGTCTTTCAAAATGAGTGGCGCTGGCCTACCGATGTATCAAGTCATTACTGCTGTCCTCAAAAACAAGTCTGATAGGCAATTCACCGATCTTGGAGCGATAGAAAGCTTGGTGAGCTTTGCGACGGGATCAAACTATCGACCATGTGTGTATCGCAGGGCACCCCTAGTTATTGCGCCAACGCGCTCTTTATGTAGAAGCAACTAAACAATAACCAAATGGAATCAAAACTGATTAGGAGACTACGAATGAAAAGTAAAAGAAAAAATTAGTAATCACGAATTGAAGAAACTCTCACCTGAGATGCACGCCGAGACCTCGATGAAGTCCAGAGCAGTCAAGGCAAATCCATATTCCATAGGTTACAGACACCCATTGTGGATTACTAGCACCGCATTCGAAACAGAACTAGATACATTGTCAGTATTTTTACTCGCAAATTTGATTACCCAGACCTCATATGTTTTGCTAGAAAAAATCTCAAAATTCCTCAGATGGAGGTTCTTACAAGCAGCCGTTGTCCACGTCAAGCTACAGCAAGCATATGGAGACCTAACCAACGCATCGGATATGAAGAGTGGCATGTAAAATATCCAAAAGCGGGTTCAACTCCCGCCTCCAGTTGAACGTTTTGCGTACCACTTAGTATTCTTACAAAGAATAAAGGATAAAGCTCGCGGCTTTGATAAATCCTTGATGGATGCGCTATGTATTCGTCTTCACCTTTCCACTTCGTTTGAAGTCATTTCATGCATATCTGGCCTTTACAATGACTCGCGGTGGCCTCCCGCTGTATCGAGTCAATGTTGCTTATCTTTTAAACAAGTCGGAGATCAGTCTGTTACCAATTACCGACCCCGAAGGGATGGTGGCTTGATGAGCGATGAGCGGACGATCGAACCATCGACCTTGTGTGCGACGCAAAGCACCTTTAACCACAGCGCCACATGGGCTCCAACATTCTTATATATACATCGATACATCGTACTAAAGAAGCAGTAAAAACAAAGAGTTTATACAGATCATACGGTCCAGAAAGCCCATCATTGTCCTGACAGTGCTGGCTCCTTATAAAGCCTCAAAAAACTGAGAAAAAGGTAATTTCTCTCAAATTTACAATCAAACTTGAGTCAGTAGGCTCGGAATGTTTCGCTGCCATCGCTTCCCACAGTTCTTTCTGCATTGGTTTAGAACCATTCCAACAAATAACAAAACTGATAATTGACAATATCTGTTCTTGTACACTTTGGATTATCCAGTACTCTAAGGAAAACCCTAATCTTAACCCTAACTCTGACAGCATTAGATTTCTGGACCACGCTGGCCTTCAAGAAACATCCTGGGCCCAAAACTCTACCTATGGATCAACCTCTGGGCCCCCACCTACTAGAAAAGATAGAGAACGTTATTCTGAAGACCTGAACTCACATTATTTTCGTTAAGAGGGCGTAGCTCTTTCAGGACGCGTCGGGTTCGGGGGCTAGCCATACTGAGAAGTACTGAGAGGTACTGAAGACACGGATTAGTACTCTGTAGTACAGGAAATATCCTTGAATAATACTGAATGCGATGACAATAGAGGAGTAACAATAACAACCGAGTCTCAGCAAAATGCAGATCGATAGACCTTGGCACGCCCAAAATTGTACTATAACGATTGGAGCACACCACCAAAATCCTCAAAATGTACTGCGAATTTTTATTAAATATATAAGAAATTTGCAACAACATCCAGTAAAAATTCACCTCTAAATAGACAGATATATTCGGAAATACAAAGAGAGGAAATCTAAAGAGAATTCACAGAGGGTTATCGTACATGAAACTTGGAAATCCACAGAAATACCTCATATAAACAGAGGATCTCATCTTTCTCCGTCAATTCAAACGATTACAACAAACATATCGCCTCGATGAAAACAACAACAACAACAAAAATAGAAAATATTTACATGAAACTCATAAATACCAACGTGTAGGAGGAAAACAGAACCGAGAAAGGAAGAGGAATGCCCATGCTATCCGAGAGAGGAAGGAGTGTTCACACGAGGGATGATCGTTCCATGAGTGACATATCCTGAAAACATCGCAATAAAACAGCAGCTGAAACTTATATGACGCTAGTTTTTCGGAGTTATGTAAATTTCGCAACTATACAGCAAATGAATCTCTGAGAAGCAGGACAGCGCAGTGAATAAGGATGTGGCGTATCAGGAAGCAAAGTGATTAGCAAGTTCTTGGTTCGATGCCCGGACCCCTCCCCCCCCAAATTTCTCTTGCGGTTGACCTTTAACCGATATCGCAAGCGGCGCTGATCTTCGTTTTTCAATGAGGATTTTCCCTTTGTTTCGGGGGAAAACATCAAGTCTTTCTGATTACTTCGACAAAACATGGTTTTCTCTATAAGCTCATAGATTTTGATGCATTTTAAACTCTTACGTGCAAATAAATCCTCACGTGAAACTTAATCTTATTCACGCCCCTACAGCGCACTACGAAGACCTTCTCGAAAACCAAATTTAGCTTCGGGATCGTCGAGATTTGCGCTATCGAACGAGTGTTAATAAAGTCTAAGAGACAGCGATCCACAGACCTTAACCGAGCAAACAAAGCAAGCGGAGTGTGGGACATAATTCAATTTTCGCTATTACCGCGTAATAAGAAAGCCTTTCCAGAACACAAGCATAGTTTTGAAAACAGTCGAGACGTGACCTATTCAAAATATTGCTAAAATTTTAGATAATACAATTTGTACAGCGAAAAAGACCCCTGAAAAGTTGAGGGATCGAAAGCCTCCTCATCGTCCGCAAAAAGTTAATCACTGAAAAACCTCCAATGTCTTCATATCTACTTCATAAACTAATACGAAATTGATCAGGTGCCAATCTCGGATGTATGACGAATTTTGCTGTTTTCGATCTGGAGAAGGCAGGAACGTGTCGGCAATAATAACAGCCCATCGCTCTGCTATATAACACGTCACTCAGGTGTACACTAATGCTATAGCAAACGCATAAGAGAATTGGACGGACTACGTCCTCAAATTCCAAGTACTCTCACCTGAAAATGGCAGGAGGGATTCCGCCTCTCTTACAAATACATTCACGTTCTCAAGATGATGAATGGAATCACAAAAAGCGAAGATATGAGCAAAAGAGAGCCTCATTGATACAGTGTCAACGTGCGCTGCTCCGGAGAGGCTAATAATGGTTCGAGTCTATGATAGCAAAATATCAGGCTCCAAATCTTGCTCGTATCTCACTATAGTTGTGGTTCAATCTCAACCGCACCCTGCTGTCAAAATGAATTACGCAGTAAAATAAGTCAGAATAATAATTAGATACACAATCTATAGGAACTTCTAGTTTACCGCTCTTTCAGTGTTATGATATTTCAATTATGAATTCAATGATGGGGGGCGTCATGGCAGGAGTCGTTGTGATGCTTGCCGCGGAAGCGCTCAGAGCTGATCCCCCAGAACTCTCGGCAGTCAACAACGGACGTCTTATGGAACGTCACAGTCAGGCTTTCCTCGACTGCAAGGAGACGCGCTCAACCAGTATCCCAGGGCGTGCAAAAGAAGACGAAAACGAAATGAATGCTAGGAGTACTGGGCCCGCACAGCGAAAAAAAGCTTTGTGAGACGGATCAAATAAAAATGCTATTTTATTTACTGATACTGAGTGAAACTCAAAACATTAGACCATAGGCAGGAGTAGAACCCGCGTTTCATTTACACCAAGGGAAGGTGTTAGCATCATACCACCGAGAAAACCTCTCTGCTATCATTTTCATTCCGATATAATTCATTTCAGCGGATTTATCTCGCCAAGGGTCGAATATTTGTATGACACTCTACATTACTGAATTTATGAAAAGTAGAGTACTTCAAATCACTCCTATCGCTGAACACTCTATCAAAATTTCACCAAAATCAGAGACTAAAATATGAACTCATCTGGGCACCTAGCTACTCGCCTTTATGAGTTGTGCGGACTTTGGCACACTTTCAATATAAACAATCAAAAAGATTAAACTCTCATCCTGAGGGATGCGCAATGCACTCGATTTATTGAGCACCGCTATATTCAGGTGATTGGATGTATATGTGATCTTTACAATGACTCGTGGTAACCGATGTATCAATTAAGTGCTACTATCCTTCCAGGTTGCTGCTACTGTCCAAAGCATTTTACCTACACCTCGCCTTTGCTGATAATATCGTCCTCATAACACCAAGCATCAGTCAAGCGAAACGAATACTGACCGATTTCGACAACCTGTGAAAGATAAGGTCTTCAACTAAATCTAACGAAAACGATGTTCCATGAGGAACGGATGGGTTGTTGAAATGCCCCATTAACGATCAACGGAACAAAAAATCTCCGAATGCTCCAGTTACGTCTATCTAGGTCGTGAAATAATCATGCATGAACGACCTAGCTCCAGAGTTGAGCAAGAAAAAACGAGCGGCCTGCGGGAAATGTTAAGAGCATCGAAGATGTAGTGAAAAAGAACAAACAACATCCAACTCCATGCCCACCTTTTCGATTCGACGATTATCCCTGCCCTAAGGTATGCAGCAGGTCGATGCTAGGAGTATTCCGTATCTCGCAAATGAGAGTAAGGATCCGAAGTTCCAACACTACGTCAACGATCGAAAATCGGAGACGCCGTTCTACACGCCCAGAATATCGAAAGATAAGGTGGGCGGGACACGTGATGCGCTTCAACAATAACGATGGACAAGAGCCGTAACCAACTGGATTCCTCGAGGACCTCAAGCAAATAACAGGAAGACCATCGACCCGTTGGCCCGATTTCTTAACAAAAGCATAGAAGAAAGATATGGTGCTCAGCGATTCCTAGAGCGAGGAGGACCACTGAATTACTCTTGCACGCGATAGGGAGAAATGGAAGTGTTGCTGCTGCCTGTTCGAAATCACTCGACGATCAACGGGACGACAGGTAACAGGTGATACAGATGATCCTTCTAGGATTCTCGCGCTCAGTCTCACCAAGCCATCCTCCCTCGCGGGGTTGGTAAATTGGTACCAAACAGATTTCAGACTTTCTGGGAGGATAAGCAGCACTAACTCCGGTACAGCGGGCGGCCGAATCATTGTAAAGGCCAAATATGCATTCAATCACTCAAACGACGTTAAAA